>JBCAUA010837002.1:0-28317 GCA_038406235.1 Peronia verruculata
AGAGAGGAGAGTGAAAGAGGAGAGGGGCGGGGGGTGGGGGGGGGGTAGGGGGTGTAATACTAAGTTTGGAACTGCACAAAGATTCAAAGTATATCTGATTTCATACCAGGATATTATTTATCTACCTAGGCCAGGTTTAGGTGATCTTCTACAACGATCCAACAACGATCCAAAGTCACATGTTTGGTGCACTAACGGAAATGGCCTCAGAAAATTATTCACAGCTGAGACTACAGCCATGTTGAGAATGTTTGAGAGTGTACGTTTTGAAGAAGTACATGTAGGGTATTTTGTGGCTTGAGAATGTACGTTAACAACACAATAGATGTCGGGTGTTGTGCTCAAGAATGTAGTTTAATTCAGTGGTCATCAACCTTTCTGTCGCCGCGGACCGTTCAACTTTTGACAATTTTACCGTGACCCGGTTGGGTGGTGGGGGGGGGGCTTAGGTAGTGCTAAGTGGTTACGTCCGTACGTGTATCTTTATGTGTGTTAAAACATTTTATATCTTGAATAAAAATAGATTTCTGTCACCGCGATTCACGTGACAAGTAGCATAATAATAAAGGAAAATAAAACTCAGATAGTAAATAAAATGAAAATAATTAAATATTTCTTGTGCGGCCCGGTATCAGTTGATTCGCGGATCGGTACCAGTCTGCGGCCCGGGGGTTGGGGACCGCTAGTTTAGAGAACATATTATTATGTTGAGGTGTTAAGAAAAATACAGGCTGGATATTATGTTTAAGGAACGTAGGTTTACAACACAGTACATGCTGTATTTTATGCTTGAGAGTGTAGGTTTAGAAACATGTTCAGTGCCTTTTTTTGAAAACTCAAATTTAGAACACGACTATTTAAAGTAGAAATAGTCACTCGGTATAATGACGTCACAGTAGAATTTTGGACAACATTGGCATTATGTTTCAGATGATATTTCCAGTCTTAGAGTGGTAATATATATCATTGCAAACCTTCAGTTTACTATTGAAATTATGTCCAGGCAAAAGTCGTCTCTCAGAATTGAAATATTCAATCGACTGAAATGTTTATTCCAAGGAGAATAAAATAGTAATGACGTAGGAGATTATCTTGATAGATGTATTAAAAGGCTGTAGACATCTTTAAAAAGGTAATTAAAAAAGAAAGAAAATAACACAAATAAACCAACAAACAAAATAAATAAGACAGCAACGAGATTTAGACAAGAGGGAACACGGACTGTTTGTTGGCGAAATGGATTTGAAAAGGGCGCAAAACAAACAAGAAATTAAAATTTATATGAAAAAAAAAAAAAAAGAACTTAATATTGTTTTAACAGCGCTACGAGAGTTGTTAACTTGAGAAGACATTTTCCTGTTTACAAAATAAAAGCAACAACAAAAACTGGAAGAATAATGGAAAGGAAGGAGGGATCTCATCTGAAGAGCTCTCAACAACATCTCGTCTTTTGGAAAGAGTGAGGACAGTAAACAATTGAGACGCAGTAGGGAGAGAACATGTGGCAGCCACACAGAAACACAGGCACACAAACAGAAAGAAAGTAAATTTATGAAGCAAGAGTGAGGAGTTAAGTGCAGGCGTTATACTTTAATGCTAGGTTTTAAAGTGAAACAAGGAGGAAAGAGCCCACAGCTTTCATGGGAGATCTTTAAAATATAGGTCAAATCGATACTGCCCTGGGACTTGGATGGCAAGTGTGCGCACCTCGATGTACATCAAGATATTTTGGGTAAACAAGCTGAATGTTACTGAAAATTTAAAAAAAAAAACTTGTTTGGTTTTTTTTTGAATGCGTTATTCAAACACTCTTGCGAGTTTACTATTCAATTATTATATATTGCCGTCAAGCACAGCAATTTTATTTTCGGCTTTATTATATTAAGTAGAAGCGCAGGTCTTCAAGCAACGATGGTGTGTGCTGAATTTCATATGGTTACATTTGTAGTTTCGAGCCCATAAGCCTCTCATAGATTATGTTGCTGATTTGTAGAACAGAAATGTAACGAGCATCGTTGAGAGAAGTCGTAGTTAAAGAAAGAACAATTCTTGCAGCTACTGTTCACGTTCCAAAGTTTCCTTTTTTTTCCTGCCGTCTCCATACCTGATTGTCAATAAAGCCCCCTTCTCCTCTTCCTTGCTTAACTTCTACTGACAGAATTTCATGTTTGGCATTCCAGAAAAGGACTTAACTCCTTGACTACCATGAGTGGAAACACTCGAACTTTCAGATTTCATTTTAAATTCTCGTATCTTCTAATCTGAGCGTAGACGCAAAACTTCACTCAGAAGAATGGATTGACTTTCATCAGCTGACAGAACATCATCCATGATTTTCAAAAGAGAAGGGTTGTAACATAGACAAACAGAATGTATGGTCACAGGCCTCCTCGGTGAAATGGTTTCATGTCGTTTCAGAAGTGGGACAAAAACTATTGCTGCACTGTCGCAGTAAAGATGCCTATCTTGTCCCATATCCATCGATTTTCCCCTAAATGTGAATACAGTCTCTCTCACTCCCACACATACACATAAACACACAAACACACACACACACATAATATCCCAAACCACACACATCCAAACATATTTGCACTGACATTTCCGTGACCTGGAAACAGAATTTAACCCCTCTAGCGTCATTGGGGAAGAAAGAGAGAGGAAAAAAGGGGGGCGCGGGAAATGGAGATAAACTGTTCAGAGACTGGCTTGTCATGGAGTTTACTGAAATTCATTCCCATTGTAAAAACGCAGCACATTTTACCGACGCTGTAAGGGTTAACCTGAATATTTCCCAGCCTAAAACCTTAACCTTTTACCAAGGTTTGGGCTCGAGCCCTGTAAATGTACCCATCTAGGCGATGGTCGAGATCAGACATTACTTCGAAAAGCCCAATCTCCCAGTGCTCTGTAATGCAATTGGGCCTATCTCTCTCCCCCCAGCCCGGGAAGTGCCCCAGAAATGGAGCTGCTCAGACTTTGTCCAACTTGGAAATGAATCTTGACAGCGATGGGCCTTCTCCTGAATGCACGGAAATCGCTCCCCGCCTCCAACCATCTTTACGTCCGGTCTTCAAGTCAACTTGGCTTTTTCCTTCTTTTTTGTTGTTGTTGTTGTTGTTGGTGTATTTTATGTTCGGTCCCCTATTTAACTCTAAAAGCGCCAAGAGGTCCATCACTGCCAACAGAAGGATTTACAATTAGAATGAATAACACACAGGTTTGTATGATTGTTACTGATTGTCAGGGATATTATATATGGCCGACTGTCGTGATCCATAGTGTCCAAACTAGAACTTTGTTCCTTATGGTTACCTTAATGATGTGGTTTCAAACCAAAATCTGGTGTGACCAGTCGGTCACCCACTGGACATGTATTGAAAATCTCTGCAGAAAACGATTTGCCTATTAGAACTGCACACTTTTCCACTTGGTTGTTTTTTTTAAAATTTTTTTTCAACTTTGTTTTATAACTTTCTGTTAGCTTTGTGAATAATTTGCCTACATTTAGACCCGTTTATAATCATGATTTCCCGATTTCCCATAATTTTGCTGTCTGATGTTGCACTGTGGCTAAAATGTCAGAGTTCAATACTACACAAATGTCGTCATGTCCGTGTGGGCTTTCCCAGTTTCTGTTGTTATCTATAATATACTATATGGTTCAAATTACATAGCGTCTTCAGAGTTTGAGAACTATATTAAAAAGGAGCTAGTTATTTAACCCCAAGCAGTATGAAATTGCGTTATAAGGAGAGAGATCAGGGAATATGAATAGATTTGTTCCGACCAAGTGAACGGCTGGAAATCCCCGTCTAATTTTAGTAGGAGGGTACAAACTTTTTTAACTGTTTACTGTCATTGATATAGAAAATCATAAAAATGCACGGGACCTGTGACAACTGTTCACGGATCTCGAAGTGGCGCGGTAACCAACATTAGTGGGTGTTCTATTTTTAGCAGCAGGGTACAAACACTCCGGCTGGGATTTCCAGGTTTTTGCTTAGTCGAATATGAACTATTACGGTACGATTAACGGTATAACAGCAGTAAGTCAATAGTTTCATACTATATTTCCGATATACCGTAAGACTATATTATGTGAACAAAGCTCGCGGAAAGTTCCATGTGTTTGGAAGCTTGCTTAGTTGCCCAGATAGCCGTAACAGAGCCCACGGGATAAAGTTTTACACAGGAGGGTAATATCCTGTCTATTCCTCACCTCACTTGGTCATCGTAAGACTTAGATCTGATGTTTATCAAACTTTTAACTGACACAAATAAAAATGACAAACAAAAAATGACAAACATGACTCGCAGAAATGACAAAAACGAATAAACGAAACAAGACAAAGCAACAACAAGACAAAATAAAACAAAACACAACAAAAACACATAAACAAAAACAAAAATAAAAAAATCATGTTGGACAAAGTAGAAAACTGTGTAGAAATCATCTCACTATATAAATATAATATCTTAGGTTCTTAATCTTGAAACGCCAATTTTCCAGAACTCAGAAACTGTCAACCTATGCATACCATTTTCTGACACCACCTATAAAGTCCGGTTAACCCTATGCGCACCAGAAACAGCTAGAATGGCATTGCTTCCACACTGATGTAGATTTATGTTTTAAAAAACGACAGTTTAAACACAAAAAGCAACACACCTATAAGAAGCGCTTATTATTCTGTAACTGTTTTATAGCTGACTATGGGAACAGAAAATACAAAGTATAAAGAGCGAGGCTTTTTCAGATCGACAGATTGACAACTAAAGGATTAACCAGCATTGTTATATGTTTAAACAAATAAGGCTTCGATTCTATAAATTCTAATGAACAAATAAACAAACAATCAATCAAACAATTAAAGAGTCAAATTTGAAAAAAAAAAAGGGGGAGATTCCTTGTCCCTTCGTTGTTTATCGTTTCGTAAACTCGGTGTCGTCACAGATGCTTTTAATTTCCGGACTCTCCCACGCAGTTGGCTATCCAGCATGTCGGTAGGGGTCGGGTTTTATTAACTTTCTTATCTCACCTATTGGACAGTGACGATCGATGGACTGAGACGAATAGAAATGAAGACAGAGGAGTCGCAGGGACGGAGAAATAAATGACCACAGATATTGTTTGACACAGGTGATAGACTTAGACCAGGGGTGTCCACTGTTTATTAAGAAAAGGCCCCAGATGTTATAAAGTTGAAATATGTGAGGCCGAACATTCGGCTTGACTTTCTTTGTTTAGTCATAAAAATTATGGTTTATGTCACTGAAAATGAACTATTTATATTTTTTTCTTTTTTAATGCAAATGATATCCAAGATTAACTTGCTTGCACTAACGTGAAGGATAACAATGAGAGCTCGACTGCAGTTAATAGTCTTACCAACAAAACTCATGTCTGGATTGGTTTAAATTTGCACACGGACTGCATTCCGTCCCAGGACCGGACTTTAGACATGCCTCATTCAGGCAATGCTGTTTAAAACTCAGACCAAAGTCAAGAATTGGCCCGAGGCTGGAGACAGTAAATGTAGGTCACCAACCACAGAACCAGTGGAGAGGGGACCTATTATTATCATTATTAGTTTTTCAATAGTTTCTAGATGTCTTTACATATACCACTAAAAGGGTCACATCTAATCCAGGTGTTTGTCCTGAATCCACTTTCTTATGACAACTTTCACACAATTTTCCACACATATAAACGTAACATTTGCGAATTATTGTACTAGACTGTCTACGTTCAAAGAGGAATATCATTTTCTTCTAGACGGACCAGATTTTATCTCCAACGAATTAAAATCTGATTAATACATACATACATACAAACAAACAAACATACAAACAAGAAACATAACAAAACAAAAACAAACAGAAAGATAAAATAGACCTCCACTTTCTGATTTTGAAACAGTCTATGTTTTGTTCTTAAGTTTTCATTCCTGATTTAATAAAAAAAAAAAAAAAAAGGCTGTACACCTTTTAACAGTGATGCTGGAATTCGTAACGATAGAGGAGGTGGTAATAGAAAAAACTTTCGGTCAAATCTGCAGTGCGTAAAGAACCACGTTTTTTTTTTTTTTCTTAATGAAATTATCTATCTTGGTCTACTAGTATTACTCAAAGACTCCAGAAACCAGCCCGGTTGAAGCAGAGAGATTGCAAATTGAACATTTTCCTACATTAACGTAACATGTTATTTCAAATCAACATTGGAGAAATTATTTATACAATGTAAACAATTCATGGCGGAGCAGATCTGCAGAATTTCATGGGCTTATAAAAAGAAAGATCTTCAAGTGGATTTAAAACCTATATAATAGGCTTACAGGCAGAGGAGCCTAAAGATAGCATAATGGCGGACATAAATATTGTGAAGAGCAAAGCCGGGGAAGAATAATAAAAACATCAACAGCCGTAGGAACAAGCAGGAAATCGATAGCAAGTCAATGTAATCCTGTCAGCTTCTGTGTCTACAGTCAGATGGATGACAACGAGATGTGTTTGTCTGTCTGTCTGTCTGTCTGTCTGTCGGTTTGTCTAAATTCTGCACTGTCTGTCTGTCCGTCTGTCTGCCCATCTGTCTGTCGGTCTCTCTGTCTCTTTCGTGAGAGCATTTTTTTTTCTGTCTGTTTTTCTGTTTTCCTCTCTCTCTCTCTCTTTCTCTCTCTCTCTCTCTCTCTCTCTCTCTGTTTCTCTCTCCTCAATTTTCTATCTTTCCTCCCCGCCCCATCTTTCTCCGTTTTTTTCTCTCTCTTTTTCTTTCCCTCTCTGTGTTTATGGAACCCCTTTCCCCTCCTTGCCCCCACCCCGCGCTCCTTTAGCCAGTTATTATCTTCCTTTTCTTTCCCTTTCTCTCTCACTCCCCCATTCCATCCTCATCTCTCTCTAGCTCTTTCTTAACCTCTCTCTACAGCTGTATCAATCCCTTGTTGTCAGCACTGATGTATTTTGCAAAGTTACACCAACGTGCTGCCGGTCGGACACACCACTTGCAATGCAACAGCATCAAGATATCATGCAGAAAGCGTTGAATCACAGGTCAGACTCGATAGTGCTCACAGCCGGACCAGAGCGCACTGATGACAGGAACACATGTTTTGGATCCAAACAACAACAGCAACAACAACAACAACACCACCAACAACAACAAAACCCACCTCGATGTCACGAAAAACATGAAATGGAGAATGTATCGTGAGCTCAATTCTTTGTTGTTCTATCTCCATTCTCGTATTTTGAGAAAATTGATGTTTTATGTTTAGCTACTGTTTTTGTACATTGGAGAAAGGACAAACTGATTTTTTAAATCTCCCTGTTTGGGCCAATGATTGATGACATAATGACATTATTTGGTAGATTAACTCTCCCACTTTCATAAATATATATCTGCAAACAGCCCAAAAGTGGAGAAATAGCAACAAAAAACAGAGCTCGCGGTACAATGGTTAAAAGCTTAACAAAGTTGAAAACAGTCACTGTGCAATTTTGCATATAAGTGGATCCATGAAATAGGAAAGATAGATATTTATTACCCTTGTCACAGTCTAGAAGAAAACCACGATATAAGTTACAAAAACTGAGAGACATGGCAGCATTAGAATCTGCACACTGGTAACAAAGGGAAAAGAATATCAAAGATGACACAGAAAGATCAGGGAGCGTAAGAATCCACAAAAGAACGATATAATGACACGTAAACTGCATAATAATTATTCATAATCATGTGTATACACAGGGATTATCTTATATCAATGGCGCAAAAATATGACAAAGAACAATGTTATCCCGGCAAGCACGGGAAAAAATGAACGAGATGATATCTAAATAGCAAGATACAATTCAAAGTCTGCATCACTGGAACAGGGATATGATAAACAAGACAGACAGCGCTCAAACAATACAGGGAATACAGAAATATAGATAGGCATATGAAGGCTTAATGGGAAAAACCCGTAATGTTACATTTTGATACTTTTGAGAAATTGAAGTTTGCTGGCTTTGTTTGATTCACTGTTGGTTACTCTGTCTGTCAAATCTGTTGTGAGTTCTAGTCTGTCCATTTGTCATTATACATGAAAAAGGATATGATAATTTTATCAAAATATTTTGAAATATAACAATATTAATGTTTGATGTTTAAAATTTTGTGAAATGGGCATCTCGAGTTTTTTTCCATTAAACTCATCATAATTATGGCAATTGTATATAAGTGTAATATGGAAAAATTAATAGGGATGAAGCGAGAGAAATTGACAGACGGGTGAATAATTATACACTAGTAAAAGTTTGCATATTTGTAGAAGATGGACACGATAGATATATAATGTTGAAACGATGAAAGAGACAGCAGGTGTGTGTAATAATCCGTGATGGTGTTAGAAAGGAAATACATAGCTTGTCAAAAGTTGTTTTGTTTTTTTTTTTATAAGAGACTGTACGAATGAGGAGAGCAAGATCAAATCTCACAGACATAACATTATACAGATATATCTATATACATGCAACAGCAAGCAAAAGAGGAAATATGATGTAAATATCAAAACAGACTGAAAAAAGAAAGAATAGCATACATTGAGAAGAAGTAATGATGAGACTAGAAAGGCAAAAACTGTGGAAAAAAAGAGGATCTTTAGAAATGTCAAAAAAGAAAAAAAGCCTCATGTAGTAAAAAGAAAGGATGTGAATAATAATATTTAAAAGAAGGAAGTGGTGAAAGGGATTAGACAATTGGGTGGAAAAGATTCGGTGAACTGATGATTAGAATTCGAAATGGGAGAGACATCTTGATATCCTGAGAGCGAAGGATGACAATAAGAATTAAATAGAGTTAAGTAGTTTTAAAAAAAATGAGTTGGCTAATACATTTGAATAGAGGGAAAAGTCTGAAATTTGAAAAGATGGGGGGAGCGCGAAAAGGGGGGGGGGGAAGTGGTTTAATTGAAGGAAACAATGGAAGGGAGTAATAGTTGCTTAGGAATCGAAGCCATGTTTAGAATTGTAACAAGAGGAGATGTTTACATACAGAGGTTGGCTAAATGTTAGAGGGAGGAGAAAGAAGTTAATTCAAGGAGGGGGTCAGAATTGTGGAAGCAGGAATTCATTGGGGAGAAATGAAGTCGGAAAGAGAGATGGGGTTAGTTCAGATTTATTAGACTGATTAGTTTGTACAGTGGAAAGACAGAACATTCAAACAGAGAGAAAGACAAAGAGACAGACAGACAGGCAGAGGCACATACAAACAGACACACAAAGAAAGGCAGAACAAGAAAGGGACACACAGACAGATAACCAAACAGACAAAGAACATGACAGACAAACAAGCAGACAGCCAGAGTGACAGAAGGAGAGACAGGCAGAGAAAGGTAGAGACAAACAGACAGACACACTAGGCTGTACTCACAGAAAATGGTGGACAGGAGGATTCCGAAGACGATGGTCAGGAACTGTGAGTGTCTCATGACGTCACACCGGTCACTTTGAATGTCCACCTAATTCCTTTGTCCACCTGGTCGCCGCGCGCGTTTTCTCCGATCTGTAATTCTCGCTGTCGTTAGAGGGGGAGGGCCGGGCGGGTATTGTGTCAGTGAGCACGGCTTGCGTTCAGTCACCGCTCACCTGTGGCTCCTCGCTAGCTCACGTCCTGGCTAAGTATGTGTTGACTCAGACTGTCGCCCTGTCTCTTTAGCGGTCGCCTGGCCGCGTCACTCGTGGGTCAGGTGTATTTGGCTATGGCCGCTGTGAAAAACGATGGAAACTCACCCTCAGAGAATGAATTGGTCCGACACTTAGCAACTGTCTCAGAGTGCCCGAGAACAGGAAGAGATGAAAGAAACTGGTTGTAAAATATTTTATGATGCTTTACTGATCTTCAAAACTTCAGATAAAGGATAGGTTAGAATAGAAAATATTCCGCGGATTGGGACAACTTTAATATGACTGTGGGTAAGGGAAAACCCTGTAAAGACCGTTGTCAAAAAGCTGACGTGTGGCTACTGAGTGCCCGTTGACAGATAGTGTAACATCTAACACACTTTTTTTTTTACACACGTCACTACCTGTTAGAATCCTCAGTACAACACAGAGTATCCTATGTCGTCAGTGAAGAGATCGGGGAAACCTTTCACTGTTTTGTAAGCTAAAACTTTTTAAATTGTAGATATCATTTACTCCAGCTTTTGTAAGACAACATTAAAGAATTATGATCATATAGTTTTTACGCAGATGAAACTGTCATTCCCACAACCGGCCACAGATTTTTCTAGACGTTTCGTGTTGCGATACACAACCACTATAGCTGGTTAAAACAACAAGGCAGCACTTGATAAAACTGTTATCTGCAGTGCAAGTTGTATGGGCAAGATGTTGGTTCGTTTTATTCCAGTTATCAGTACAGTTGCAATCCACAGATAGGACGCGTTGTCACAGAATTCGTCACTGAAGGAAGCATAAGTCAGGATCACAGATACCGATGTCCATTTACATTGCAATGTTCACTTCGTGTTGGCCTTCGTCTGTGAGCAAATATGAACGTCAATATATCAGTAAAGCTCTTCAAATGACCTGCCTAAAATATCTTTCAATCGAACCTGCAAGTAAAAAAAAAAAAAAAAGTTTAAATATGAATTGTATCATTTCTAAAGTTTGTATGATGTTATTGAGAAACTTATAAGATTTTATTATAATTTATTATATTATATTCTGGATAGGAGTTATTGGCCTGGCTAACTTCGAGAAGGATATAAATGAGTGAAGGAAGAATAGTCTAACACAGTTACCCTGCTTTTCAGCTGCAAAGGCTACAGTTAGGCATGATCATTAAACATGAGAAGATTTAGTTAAATGAGACATTGCAAATTCAAGAAAAGGCAACTAATCAATGCAGAATACAGACTGTTTCACATGTCAGCACAGTGGAACGAGCTATACCAGCATTATAACTCAACACTGCCTTTGTCACATTCGTAAGGGCACAGTCAGCACCAGGAGACATTAACCCTCTATGCAGAAGAACCTTTAACAGTTATGAAAATGTTACAAACCATACAATGACCTTTGTGGTGACATCCCCCGTCAACCAAAAGCTGCAATTTGTCTAGAAAATATCAGATAACTTCATTGACGAGAGTCTCAGCAATACACTACTGATAGATAATGGGAGGTCTTTGTCCCTAGTCCTATTTCTTCCCATTTGCCAGACAAAAGAGACCTTCAGAAAACAGTGTAAAGAGGGACAGATCCCTTGATTTCATTTGAAAGAGAGGTCACCACAAAAATGTGATATAATTATAACAATACGAAAAAAAAAAAATCTTTATATTTATCATATTTTGTTGCTGTTGTTGTTGTTTCATGGTGTATGTTTCAAGTAAATGGCTCAGACCTGACTTTGCTTAACATCTCTTGAGTACGGCAAAGGGAAATCTCTCACTATGCTAAAGACCCTATGACCTGAGATTATTATATTTTTCTATGAAGAATTTCCGGTTTGCCAAAGACCATGGTGAATCTCCTTTCTCTCTCTCCCCCTCCCCCCCCCCTCCCCTCATTTCAGTCACTGCAAAAATAAAAAAAAAATAAAAAGTCATACCTTATCCTAGTGCTCTTAAAGTATGCAAAGCGTCAAGAGACTATCGCTACTATAGTTCAGACAAGATGATAAACCATAACATTTCAAGTTGGGCCGACCCGGTTTTGAGAGGGTGGAAATAAACTTTCGTGAGATAACAATATTGCTTTTCTGACACTGAAGAGCTACTGAAAAAAAATTGTTTATTATTTTCTATCGGTTTATTCTTCATACATATTCATAAATCTATCCACAAGCAGAGCCTCTCAGGAAAACATAATTTTATTTATTCTTTTTCTTGCACATAAACATTATACATTATAACACTGGAAGAAACCAGAAGCGCCGAAATGCATAATATGATTTTATTTATTAACACATACAATTTTTTGTCACTTGTTTTCCAATTTCATCAACGCATATTATTATGAATGACCACCTCAGCCCGTATATCGAAATATTCATTTTATTAATCAAGTGATAAAAAAATGTATATTTTACTGACTGAATCACTGAGTTGTTATATTTAATGACACATCAGCGCAATGATTTCATCATGGCGCCAGCGAATTTATATAACCAATAGATTCGTGTGTCACAAGCGAGGCTAATGCTTTCTCCATCGATTGGCCCCTTGCCTTGGTTTTCATATGAATTCGCTTTCCAAATTAAGTAAAACTAAACGCAAATACGTGCAACAGATACGGGTCTTAATATTGCTGTTAAGGTCCAACCGTGATCTCTCGAAGATGAGAAATCACTATTACCACTATTGAATGCTCGCATTTCTTTTTCTTTCTCTTTTCGTACAAAGGAAAAAAAAAAACATTTACGATTATAATCAGCTCTTGGTAATTAGACTTCTCTTTAATGGATTAAATTTCCAGAGGCCTCACTACAAAATTGCATGGCTACACCATTTTTTTTTATCCTTTCCAGAGATTTCAAAGAACAGAAAGTTTGCCATTCTCAGGAAATGGCTAGGTTATGAGTATATAAGCGATCTTTTCAGAAGAAATCACGGGAGAGTTCTGCTATATGCATAACTTCTCTCTCTCTCTCTCTCTCTCTCTCTGTAAGACTCAAGGGGAGATTTCATCAGAATTAATTACATTAACATCCTAACGGCTATTTCATGTTACAATGTTACATTATTTCAGAGATCGTCTAATGAATCTTATTGAAGATTGATCATTCACTTTGTCCCAGGTCTTGTACAAAACAATAAACAGCCACCGATAATTAATTAATTTATCATTTCAAATTGAAAAATAGCATCGGCATTTATGTGCTGTAGTCCAATAGCAAGTAATACTGACGTCAAAACAGGATTGGTCCTTTCCATTCATTTTGATCCACATTGCACGAGATTGCACTACATTAATGCACCTCACGGCATCACATCCTACAGCTGTAATTGATTCACAAAAGTTCATATTCGACTAAGCACAGATCTGGAAATACCGGCGTCTATTCTTAGCAAGGTGGTACAAACAGTCCAAACTATTCACAAATTTGACTCACTTTTCGGCTTGACCCTATTACAGTGTGGAGGAAATGTTTCACAAAAACTCTTCACTGTGAGCCTATTGAACCTAGATAGCCTCCAAGTAATAGAAGTATTGAGGGGTGTTAATGATTTAATGATATAAGAGAAGGTATGACGTAGTTCCGGCGTTACGTTTTTCCCGACGTTTTACGTACAACACTAGTGTTGTGGGATTTCGTGGTGTTTATCTTCAGTAGGGGGTACAAACACTCCCCCGGGGATTTCCAGGTCTGTGCTTAGTCGAATATGAACAATTTATGACCGAACTGGTTGCAGAACAGCTTGGGGTAAAGGCAAACGAACACCTCAAAACATCCCTACAAATTATGTTCTGTCGTTTTATATGATGACAATGTATCGATTGATATCAAAACTTAGCGCCCGTTTCACTCTTAAATGTACTTTGGTTTCAGGATTAGATAATATGAACTTTGAAAATGTGAATTGATACAGGATAAACCAACTCGTGGGCTCAGTTCTCTGCTGCCTTATCTCCATTTTTCACATTTTGACAGAATTGCTCTTATATGTTCAGCAACTGTTTTTGTACATAGGAGATAGGACAAAATGAGTTTCAAAATATACCTGTGTAGGCAAGTGATCGGTGAAATGACTACAGTATATGGTAGATTTACAATTCCCTTTTCACATGATATGTATATATATATATATATCTCCAAATCGACCAAAATGGAGATAGGACAACAAAGAACTGAGCTCGCGAACTGTTGGTTAGCTAGCAATAAAAACAAAACAAAACACAACAAAAACAGTAACCCTTTCACTGCCATGGGGATAAGGATGCCAGTTTTGAGAACTTATTTCCAACTGGTCAGTCAATCAAATACAAGTGAATATATCTAGAAGTATACCTGATGTTGATGGCATTAGCGATGCCGGGTTTTCAAAGACTGATTGTTAACTTTAGTTAGCATAGAAGAGCAGAGAAAATCAAGGTACAGGGTTGCTGACCGTGGAAAGGTTAAAGATAAACCTCAGAGGTAACAAGTACCGCCATCTGGAAAAAAATGTTCATTAACCTTCAAAGAATCTAGCTTACATGCAATAAACCATTCAGAAAAAAAAAAAATCTCACTCACTCTTCAAAGTTTGATTTTGACAGCACCGCCATCTTAATTTTCTCATACAAGGGAAATAACTAATCTTTCTACTATTTTTCTCGGCATCGTGCCTGGTAGTTACCAAGGCTGCCTTCAAATCTAAACATGCTAATAGATTACGGAATATTTAAATCAATGTTATGATAGACATGATATTGACCGTTCTTTGATCGAATCAAATCCCGCCCACAGATTGACAGCAAAAGGTCCAAATTTCACCTTGATATACATCTCATCCAGTCAACCATTTTAGCTGGTAACAATTCTTATCATCCATATAGGAGTTGTAAACTCTAAACACAGACCTCATCTTCCATGTCATGGCGTCATCTCAACAACAAAATAACAACAACAACAATAACAACCACAAAAATTATTGTTCGATATGTATAAAACCGAAACAAAAGCACAATTTGTTCAAGGAAAATAAGAATATAGTATGAACTGAATTTATGTTCCTAACCAAACATTGTTATCTTCTAATCTAATCTCAGCCGGTAACAGTTCCAATTTTTCGTTTCTGGAATCCATACAGCGAAGGACGGAATGTGGAATGAATTTAGCCAGTCTAGCGATGAGAACAGAATCTTCTAACTGTAATAAAAACAAGGAAGTTTACTCTTTCCTTGCCAGAGGCATATCAATGAGGAAAATAAAGGCATCATTTCAAAACAGACAGTGATTCGATCTTAGTACAGTGAAAACACAATGAATCTCTAAACCAATGATTTAGATCTTCGAAGCCGTGAAAAGAAAATCACCGGTTTTAACACAGGAGTGATAGCAGATTGAATGTTCAAATAGATTTAGCAATAAAAAGGTTAAGGTCACAAGAGGTTCCGGCAAAGTGAAAACAATGTTTTGAAGGAGTTAATCGGTAGAAAATAAAGGAAAACCAGGCCTTAAAGTAATTGTCGTGAAACGTCAAAAAGTAGACAGATCTCAGCTTGGCAGAGGCACAGAAGACAGCGGGGGATCGCGATCAATGGCAGAGTCTAGTAGTGAATGTCCTCAGTGATAATCCAAACCCTAACATGGCCATGGAAAAGGAACAAGAATGCAGAGAATCACAAAAGCTCTGGACACAAACCAAATCTCCTTCACCATCTCCAAAAAGAAAAAAATCACTCTGACACCAAACAGAACATCCTGAATTTCTTTAGGGAAAACATACCACGTACGTTGTGGAAACAGAACTGGGTCACGATAATTCTCAATACAGACTGATCTTAAAGCAAGAACAAACTTGTTTGTTACATTAATAAATAATTAGTCAATAAAGAGGAAAGAATAGATCTCCATTATAGAGAAGTTACCTGAGCATTGCAAATACACGAGGTCGCTAGGAGAGGGTCACAAACGCTTCACTCTACACCTTAGCTCTTTTCACAACTTATCACAATCCCCGCCTCTCCCCTCCCCTCCCCCCGTCATCTCCTATTCCGGGAGCAAATACACACAACATGATACTTGTGTAATCTCTAATCACATACACACCCTCCTCCCCTCACTCGCGAGCACACAAGGTGAGCAAATATTTGACCGCCGTCAGCTGTGAAAAGAAATGAGCACACCAAGAGAAATGGCATCGCCAAACGAACACAGATTGCATTAAATGTCATTTCTCAGTTTAACACCCTGTGTTTCCGTTCTATTCCGAGCACCTCACTCCGCGAACAGGTCGATTTGATGGCTTACACAGGACGGGATTCTCTGAAAACATTGTTAAACATAATGCACTATTTATTGTGATTCTATCCCGTCCTCGTCCCGAACCAGGCAATGCAAATTACACACGGGATCTCGCTTACTGTATGAAAATGTGTATACCTTGACGATTCGGAAATGTCTAATTCAGCTGAGAGGGGGCTTTTATACAGTGAGAGCTAATTCTACTATTCCTTTAAACGACGAAATGATTAATAAAACCACATTATGGGACAAAAAAGACCAAGACATTTAATAGTGCTAAAAGTTAAATACAGTTAAAACTGTATCGATCGATTTATGGCCCCACATAAGTTATATCATTTATGATTGTGACAAAGTCATATTAATATTTATGAATGCGCATAAATCAAAATGCTTTTAAATAAGTCTTGAACGTTATAGATCAGTGTAACTTGGAATAGTCAAGTATCATTTTTTTAAAATTATTGACATACAATGATTGCTGGTCTGAATAACAACTATACCCCCATCTTCACGGAGGCGGGGAGGTAGGGAGGGCAGGTGAGGGGGCCACTGCCCAGGGTAGAAAGTAACAGATGCGATAATGCTGTGGAACAGCTAGGGTTCATCATTCTCATTGTTGTGAGAAAATGTCCTTGGGACACAGAGGCCAATAATTTCCAAATTCTCATTCCCCTGCTGTTGGCATCAGTCCGATGACAGTTTTATAAATCCATTCCTTGACCTTATCAGAACAGGCACGCCTTGTGTGGCCAGTCTCTTTATACTAATTCTCTCTGAATCGGTCATATACGTCACGCTGATAAAATACTTCCCAAAGACCTAAAAGATCTGAACATCGATCAAAACAATTGGGAAACAACAGCCCTCAAATGGTCAGTCTGGAGACATACTGTACAAAAAGGTCTCTCCAGTTTTGAAATGACACTTGCTAAGAAGTACGAGATAAAGAGGATGGTAAGACAAGCTGTAGCCCAGGCACACAGACCAGTGTCAGACCTCACCTGTGATTTCTGTTACAGAGATTGCCAATCCCGCATCGGGCTGGCCAGTCACAGCAAACGCTGTACCCGAGCAAACGCCCAGTGCGCAACTCCATAGTCTTCAGAGACTGAAGGATGCCCATCCATGAATGACCGCCTATATTATGTCGTATCTTTATTCATGTGCTCAGTCTCCTTTATACTTCATCTCTCTAAATCGGTCATATTCTGACAGAAGACTTCCTATGAAGACCGCCTATATTATGTCGCATCCCTATACATGTCACAGAGGCTGAATTTATATGGGATGCAAGTCGATGAAATCAGATTTCTCAAGTTTTGAGCATATGGAGTTATTGGTATCGCTGCAAAGATTATGCATGTCCCTGTCTGTGTCAGAAAATGTTTTGTTCTACCTTTAGTAGAAGTCAAAACATTGGCAATAAAGACGATGGGGAGACGTGTTAGTGCAGCTGGAAGAAATGTTAATCGTTATTAAGTCATGCAAAAAATGTTAATCGTTATTAAGTCATGCCTCTAAATTACACTTTTTGGGCATTTTACTCTATCTATTTCAGTAAATGTAAGTTTGAACTACATTTTTAGATTAATAAAGAAGGATTCTGTGAAGAAATAAAAATGCGTTGAAAATTCATTTACAATTGAGAAACACGTGGTTTCTCCGGTCATCTAAGTTTGACGAACGCCTGATTTCATCGTGTCGCGTCTCAAATAGAAATTTCAGCCGAACATTTACAGACTCTTTATGATGTCAACCTCATTGACATGTAAGAACAACAATATAATGTTGAGTAAAAACAATAGTAGTGTTGAGTTCCTTGATCTCTGCAATGAAAAAGACAAAAGGACGTAATACAAAGCGTTGAGCACTTGACTCCCACTGTGCTCTGTATTTAACCTTTGAACTGGGGCCATAACGGTTGACATGGCTAGCTCAGCCCAGCCAGACTAGTGGAAAGCAATACTGTCTATGTACAAACCAGCTATTTAGTGACGAGTCAGTGGTTTCATCAAGGCTGACTCATTTGCCAACAACAAAAGTAATTGAAGACTCCAGTGAAAAAAACAGATGTCACATTTTCTACAAAAGGAGAAAAACAGAAATTAAAGCTTAGAAGTTATAGTCTTTCACTGTATACCATTTTTAAAACTCTCTCTTTAGCGGAACTTACATGTTTTTTTTTCCGAATTATTGATCTGTTCTGGTGAACAAATCATAGCGATGTCCTTAAAATGTCGGGGTAATAACTCATTTTTCGCATAAAGTGACTTATCGGGTTTTCCATTGGAGTCTTCAGTTGGTTTCAAAACTCTTTAGTTTTTTTTGTTTTTTTTCATCTGCCTGGATAATTATGCATGGGCGATGATCAAAGGATACCATGTCGGATAGATTTCACATAAAATTTCTATCCTTCTGAAAATGAATACATCCAGATCTGTTCTTTAGTCCACTGGCTCGGTGTCAGATAATCTTGGGTATTATCTACAATACCTGTAAATTGTGTTAATGTTATCATGTTATAGATACAAACACCGTATGGCTCTAAGTGAATCACATTTCTGCTTTCGGTTCAAGGCATGAATAAGTAACTGAACCGTCATATGTTCCACCGGCTGTGCTTATATCTCATGACAGATGTTTGGAGTTTCAGGATGTTTTCTAACCAACGGCAGCAAAGGCCACTGGATTCTTTTTTTTTTTTTTTTCGGAAATCAGTGCTCATAGATCCATGCAATAGAGAAGCAGAGAAAATTATTCCAAGAGCTGCAATAAGAATATGAGCCGCGTCACGGTGAAATCAAGCTCTCGTCAGACTGATGTGATTGGGGAAATCATGATTTTTTTGTCAAAAGTTAATATTTTTTTCGAATGTCTGTTCTTGCACTAAAGGCTTATGTCTATTTGATAATGTATATCAGGGTTAAGTGTGCTGAAATATATTTAGTAAAAAGTCCAAAAATTTGCAATTTTGTGACATGGCCTAACTGAGGATTAATAAAGATTGACAAACTTTATCGACCATTTTCTCATTAAACTCTGCCAAAGAAGCAGATTGCCCTTGTCATTTTCAATTCCCAATAGCTCGACTTCTATTTAAGATAGAGCAAATATGTTTTCATCAACAGCGAGGGAAATGGATAGGGTGAACTTTGTTACTTGCTGGTTTTTCTTAAGCCTTTCAAGCTTAAGAAAATAGGATTATCTGGGCTTTTCTAAGAGGTTGCCAATTTGTGCTGAGAAGTGTAGAAATGGGTAGACATTTGGAATTTGGAAATTTCGCCTAGACAGCGGCAATCAGGCCTACTCTTCCATCGATTTTGAACTGCCAAGGGTTCCTTAACGAGCGTAACGTACACACGGGACCTCCGAAATATATTTGCCCTTATCCGAGAATACTAAACGTCGGGTGTCCCTACCCACAGGAAGCCTGGGGACCGTTGAGTCATTGAAAAAATGCGGGTTTTTGATCTTCGTGTCCTGTCATCCCCCGATGCAGAACTCGCTAGTCGATCCCGGAATATTTTCACCATGAGCAGACGTCATACCCATTGAGCCACTGCGTCCCCATGAACTGTGATACCAATAACTCTAAATGCTCAAAAACTGACCAGCGCCAATTTTTTTTAGTGTCGCGTCTCATATGAGGACGCTGGCAAAAAGAAGGAGCTATGCTCACAATAGAGGTAACCAATACCGTGAGGAATCCCATCGGCCCACGACCTTGGCCTTGATTCGGCCGTACGTTTGCCTCACTTTTTGGTTTGATACTGTTACGGTGGGCACAGAATTTATGACTTAAACTCTTCGTTGTGAGTGACAGCCTCATGGCCTAATGAACCTTGATCCTTTCCAGATAATAATAGTGGTGAGCAGTGTTAATTTAATGACTACGTCCGCATTGCCCCCCCCCCCCCCCACCCATGAAATCTTATGTTTTATCACTCTTTAGCGCACAAGCACAGTAGATTCATCCCCGTCCGTCTTCATAACGTAGTCAATGACATCACTTCGGTCTAAAAACGAACAAATAAACAAACAACAACGACAACGACAACAAACTATAGGACTACAGGGTCAGGGAGTTGGAAGGTTTGATGGGTGAGGGGATCAGGGAGGGAGTCTTTGCGTCAAATTTCGCTATTTTGAACCAAGATTGACTTTTTTTTTTCATTTTATGGACATAGAGCTACTAAAATTGGCCATTGTTGTTTCAAATGGTGCGATTTGACATGACGTGGACACATGAAGTGGGAAACTCTCGCTCTTACATAGTGATTCTCCAGTCCCCCATAACATTGTACTTTGTCTTGTCCTCGACCTAGAGCTCAGACCTAGTGCTTTACACGAGACTGGAGCGGATCGGAGACGGCTGCACGATGTTTGCACGTTTAGCCGTAAAAGATTTAGTTTGAAAGACTTAATACGAGTATGCGAAAGTAGTCAAATTGATGGCAAGAAGCAGGTTCTCAGAATCATCATATTATACAGTGGCCCTTAGGAAGATTTTCTTACAGCTGTCGAGGAAATGCGACTGAGATGGCACAGTTATGTAACAAGTTCCAAGTGGCCCTGGTATAACGGCCACAAGGAACACTTGATGGGGAGGGGGGGGGGGGGAAGTGGACCGAGAACATTCAGAGACAGACAGGTTGCAGAGATCCCGGCCCTGGCCCACAACCGCAACGGATGAAAAAGAAAACACGGTGTAGAAGTCATTAGAGGACACCCAGAGGCTTCCAGAAGGGATAGGGGCTTTACAGAAGGAGAAGCGACATCTTATACCACGTTACAAGCTGATATGACATGTTAAACGGGTGTAGACAAAGCGATCAAACATAACAGTTTCCAAACTGAGGGAACTAATAAGATATAGCACCATATGGTGTGTTGCTATCACAAAGATTTGTTCTGAAACACAGGATGGTACGATACAGTTTTTTTTTTTTTTTTTAGTTTAAAGAGCATAGAAACCATGTCGACAAAGTTTATCTAAGGCTATGAGTTTAAGATTTTACCCGAATTCTCAATCAGGTAGTGACGATAGAATAACAAGCTGAAATCTAATCATTGGGAATATATTAAACTTTATTCGACATAAGTTTTGTTGTTATTGTTGGTACGAGCGTCATTCTCGTTGGGAAAACCCACAACGTCTTGTTCTGTAAAGTTTCTGCCATTGATAGTTTTTCCTTATGTCTCGTTCAATCTGTATGACAGGTGATTCCACCAGCCACTTCAGTCTGTCTCGAATTCGGGCTCAAAGTATATGATTTCATATGCGCTGAGGTCATACTGCAAAACAGGTATGGTTAAAAAGTTCAATGGTCACACGACACCGTGAGCTACAACGGCCAAGAATGACCCACGTCAAGCAAAATTTCAATAACTGTGTGCTTCGATACAGGGCAAGGGAGCAAGAAATCTAGAACTATGAGCTCATTGTTTGCCTCACAGTTCACAGTTCGATATTTTCAAACTGAGCCCTGGTGTCGGATAACACAGAACTTATTCTGCCGTGTTTGAATGAGGCTGTACTAAAACATTTGCACATTTACCGAGACTGGGCGAGAATGTAATGGTCTCTGTATTGTATACTTTCCTTCCACTGTAGTGTTGATATCAGGCTATATCAAGTAACATACACATTTGAGGAGGGACAATATTCACGGTAAGAGTAGTCGATTTCCCCCCTTTTGTTAACATTATACACTTTACCATACTTGTAAAATTAGCCTTGTGCTAACTATACCTTCCTGGCACACACAAACAAAACGTGATAAAAATACATCTGAAGCCCGGTTTCATCTAGACCAAAACACAAGGACTGTGGCAAAAAAAAGTCAGGTTATCTCAACATTTGATTGTGACCACAAAGAGCCGCTTCTATTTCCATTCTTTGATGTGTGAACATTCTACGTCACGTTTGTACTTAGTTATTGCATTAGTTATGTGGATAATTACTCAGGTCTAATGTTGGCCCCCATCAAGTAAGAAAATATTAATACAGCGAGAAAAACAATATTTGATCACTTAACAAATAGCTCTGGTTACCAAAGAAAGTACATTGTTTCGATCGCAGAAACAAAAATGTCCTTATCATCTAGTACTTCACATTTTCACGCAGTATCGAAGACCTCTCAATATAGTATCAAATCCATTTCAGTATAGTCTCAAAGCTAAGCCACACAACAGTTTTAAGACGATGTAGAATCAAACTGATCTTAATGTACTATCCAAACCATCTCAGTGAGGTATCCAAATCATTTGAATTCAACCTATTTATCCTGATTAAGATACCATAAATCGACCTTGAACATCACCGTACCCTAAATTAGTAATAAATGATAATTTTATTCAGATGTGTCGTTTGTAGAAAGCTCCATATTTTACCTAAATGGTCTGCAGTTGACAGGTGACACAGGAAAAGTAAAATAGCCGCCCAGCCCAGCTGGTCAATTTTTGCCTAATGATGTTTTATTTTTTTTTTATTTAGGGGTCGGTCCCTTTCGGCCTGCACCGAGGGGCGATGCTATAATTATCGGGATGGCCTATTGAAGCTGACAATCAGCTATTTGTGTTCTGCTTAAACTCTTGAACTTCTCGATGTTCAAATACTAGATAGATAGAATCAATGTATATGAGATCAGACTGTCAAAAATATCCTTGGTCTATCTCAATTCTATGACTTCAAATACACATTTGTACAAAAGAGTAGAAGAGCTGGCATACAATCGTGGTTATCAAAATCTGTCTATGGTATGATATGACAGCCAAAGGTTTTGGTGTTATCTGCGATTCAGATGGCATATAAGTAGATCACAGAGACACACTTCAGACACAGGAATTTTTACTGATTACAACCCTGTTTATGGAGTTAATGCAACAAATGCAGGTGAATGCCGCACCTCGAAGGGAGCTATGCATCACGAATAATGGAAATTATAGTGTTTATTTCTTAATATTTCAGATCAATAAAATGTTATTCGTACTCTTTCTTTATTAAAAATATGTATTCTGTCTTTGTTTGGTAGCGACATGGTATAAACTGATTTTGAAACCATTACTACTACGTCGAAGTGAAAAAAAAAAAAATAATAATTAGAACAAAAGATGTTCTTAAATACCTGTAGTGTATGTACATCGAGAATTGGTTTAAGTATCTAGTAACACACAGTTTTTTGTTTCTTTATTCTCTCTCTTTTTTTTTTAAAGGTTATTGTGATACTGTACCATTACAAACAAGTATCCATCCCCGAGATTCTGAGAAATAGAAATCAGGGGGAAAGGTTGTCCCATAAACAAATTCAGAACCTGCAGACTAACATCTATCAAAATCTAAACTCAGCAGCGCAGAAAAATAGTATGTATGAAGAATCTTCCCTTCTCCCTCCTCCTCCTCTTTTTTGATATTTGCATAGGTAATGCACAGCAGTGGGAGGATGAAGAACAGAAATATTTATAGTTACTTTCATAGCTCTCTGAAATCTCCCCCTCCCTTCCTCTCCCACCTCCACCTTACGCCCCGTGCACCTAAGCTTACCTTTTCTTCACATCTGCCTTCATCAATCAACTCTGAAAAAATAATCTAATATGATCACACAGTATGTTTGTTCATACAAAAAATCTCCCACCCCTGATTTACCGTTCTCTCGGCAGATAACGTTGAACGGGTTATACCAGGTTTACTGAACTGCTGTCGTAGTTTCAAGGGGCATAATTCTGTGTAGTCTAGGTGTGCAGTGTACTCATAAACCAACAGACTGAAACCCTACATGGGGCATGTGCCCTGAAGCACTATAATAGCAGTGGTTCCCAACATTTTTGCATTCTCGACCCTCCCCCCCACACACACACCCAAAAACTTGAAACTCATACCACACTCACGTACAAGGAGCTTCATTTCCATTTTATTTTCTATGATGGAGGGGGCCGGGGCGCAGTGGCGCTGTGGTTTGGCGTCTACTTCAGGTTGACAACAATTCACGGCGCTGAGGCCGGGGACGACTCACGGGTTCTGCATAGTGGGATGGAAAGACACGAAGATCGAAAACGCGCATTATTTCAATGATTCAATAGTCCCCCGACTTTCTCTGGGTAGGGAAGCCCGACGTCTAACTATCTCTGATAAGGGCGAACATATTTTGGAGGCGCCGTGTGTACGTCAAGCATATTAAAGAACCACTGGCAGTTCAAAATCAATGAAAGAGAAGGCTGAGTGCTGCTCTCCGGGCAAAATTTCCAGATTCCAAATTTCTACTCACAAAAATGTTCACCAAAATCAGGCAGCTAACTTAAAAAGCCGAGATAATCTTACTGTCTCAGGATTGAAAGGTTGGCGGAAAAGAAAAAAAAAAAAAAGATTTAGAGGGCAACAAATACCGAAACCAAAACAAACAAACAAAGGCATAGAAAATCTAACATGGGTCGAAATCAATTTCATCCTAAGCCACTTCTAGCAAGGCTACACGACCCATAGCTTGGGGATCCCTGCAGTGTTGGATAAATCAAGGACGAGAAAAAAACACAAACAATACATAATCAAGTAAAACAACTAATACAAACTCTGTTCAATTCTCAGGCCTTTTGACCCAAACTAAGCACAAAGAGGGGCCTGGGGTATTTACGTAGGTTCCCTGCTACCATCTGCGGGCGGTGAAAGCCCGCCATAGGTGGGGGTGTCTCCCATGAAATGCTATCATCGACATTCCAGAAGTGACATCTCTTCTCTTTCTTTGCTCCTGTCTTCTGTCCCGCTCTTTTCCTTCTCTTCTTCTTGACGTGTAAACGTATCTTACTGTGTTTAGCACAATATAGCCGTGATCGTGCTGATGTGCCATTAAACCCCAACACACACAAACAAACAAGCCTCTCTACGATTGACAACCACTGCTGTATGGCGCTGAATAAGACAATTTGACCTGAGATTTCGAATACGACACACCACATCGTTATGAGCACATCCACACACACATAGTTATCAACAAATAAGAAATCTGCCAAGTTCTTAACCCTCTTGTATCAACATGGTCTTTAACTGGCCTGCCTCGAGTCTCCACTATAAACAATTTGCTTTTGACCACTAAACAAGAAAAGCAGAAGAAAGATACAACGCATTATAGACTATGAGCACACGTATATAAATACGTCAACAAATTCAACACAGTTTAGTTGTCTTCACCGAAATACACCTTACCAGTTCCGTCTCAAGTCACCATGACAGATATTTGTTTTTCTTCACAGTTCTGAATAAACAAAGGGAGAAAGGATATTACTATAAGAACAGCTTATCATAATAAATATCAACATTTATACAGTCACACATTTTATTTAATTCTCAAAACCATAAAACCGAGAGAGACTTTAACTCAACTGTTTCAACAGATAACCACTGAATTTGAGGTTGAAAGGCTCCTAAGAACGAACTGTTTCAACTCGTTTTGGCAGATAGTACGCTTCACGGCACTGAGTAATGAAATCACTAAGAAATTATTCTAAACGGCATTGCACTACATTTTTCAGCACACAGATAGTTTGTTAATATACCACTAGAGACTAAGCCGAGTCCACTTTCAAATCTTCTGTGCCACAATACAGAGTATGCACCAGATGTGGCGGGGATCCAGTATCGACTCCCTCAGCACAGCTAACACTGAAGTTCCAATCCATAGAAGATATATGGTATTCGTAATACATTATCACGCAAACATAACCTATCCTACCTTCAACATAAATACGATAGTATAATCCCACCAATCCCAGCACACTGACGCCGAATATCCAGACTGAAAGTTAAACTGCACCTTTTGAGTCGGTCTCTGAATGGAATTCAGTTTTTCCCTCTTCCCTGTGTCAGCAATTATGGTGACTCACTCTGGACAGGTGCAAGATCTCTGCTTTGACTGCTCAGCCAATCTGCAAAAGATAAAAAAAAAAAAATGGCATGAACCACTGACATCCCTGTCAACTGACTTACGTATTTAGTCATAATTGGATGAGTAAAAACTTTATAAACGAAAATGGGCCGAGAGGTAAAGGATTTTATTCTGGATGACAAAATATTAACAACCTAATGAGATTCATACAAGTTGAGTTAAATATGTGCATATTTACAAACAGACAAGCAAAAGAAAGGATATTAAGGGGGACACACATTCGCAGTAAAGTAAAGCTTCAGTCAAAAGGTGACCTGTTGTAGAAGGTGGGAAAAGGAAACGCTTTACGAAGTACCTTCAGTGTGACATTAAGGACGACATACACTCGCAGTAAAATAAAGCCTCCTTCAAAACAAAACAGAACAAAACACAAATGAAAGGTGACCTGTTGTATGAGAGTGAAAAGGGAAACACTTTATCAAATACCTTTAAGACCTTCTGAAACTCAAGCCTCGAATGCACAGATAGAGACGATAGAAATTGAAATAATAAATAAACAAAAAGAAATCATAAACATACATTTGATTTGCAAGGCAAGCTTTAAAATTGAGCTGTGATATAACGTTTTAGAACGCTCACAAACTATCATTATTAGAATACATTTCCTCCAAAGATATCCGAGTGCATTAAGAAACTGATCTCGAGCTGTCACTAAACTTAAGGTGGAACACACCAAAAGTCAAGGTAAAAGTAGAAACACTTTCATCTCTTCAAAGACCTCCTTAAAATTCACTTTCTAAAGCTACAGCCCCAGGCTATCAAAGTGTTAATTATCTCAGGGTAAATAGAATACATACAAGAAATGCAGCAATCACAGACAACTTCTCATTCAGTTCTTCCACATCACAAAGAGAGTTAGCCCCCTTTGTGCCCAAAACTTATTCCCCTTTGCAAAGGGAAATAACTCGCTATTTGATTTAACCACTTCACTCTCTCCAGGCTACTGGTGAGCCACAAATTGCTACAACTGGCCGGTTTGTTTCTATCGGACAGTCACATGTGGTCAATTTATAAAGGCTACCATGGCCTGCAGGTATTTAATTTACTCAGAGAAAGTGGGCAGGAAGAATTTAGAAGTGTTACAGAAATTGGCCAGGTTTGGCAGAAATTGGTCCCGACGTGGACGGAGTTTGGAGAAAGAGCGGAGAGAACTGAGATTTTCCCTGATGGACATCTGACAGCCTCGGCCAGGGGAATTTTGATTGGCCTCTGATGACCGGTGGTCAATTTCTTACTCTGTGTGGAGATGTGTGTGTGTGGGGGGGGGGGGGGAGAGGGCGAAGGGTCCCAGAACAGCCCCTCAAGCAGTCAAGTTCCTAATTATACTCTCGAGAAAAGAAAAGAAAAGAAAGAAGGGACAGGCGGGTGCAGAGACCAAATGAAAACATTCAAAGTGCCTCATTTAAGACAATTTTGGCAATATGGACGGAGAGTTCACCGTATGTGTGAGCCCATGTGTGTGTATGTGTATGCGCACGTGTATGTATGTATGTGTGTGAGTACGCATCAAGATATATGCAGCAGGTGTGGCGGCACTTAGGGACCATAATTATACTGGCGAGAAAAGGAAAGAAAATAGCGATTCGTACACACGGGATGAGAAAACGTTCACTTTGTCTACTCGAGAACAGTCCGATGCCTTCAGATCCTATAATCAACCCCCCCCCCCCCCCGATCCAGATGGCCGGGGGGGGGGGGGGGGGGAGGGGGGGGATGAATGGAGGGGAAGAAGGAAATAGAACGGATAGGGTGTGCCGGAACTGAATATTAAAATTAATTTTGTCGACTGCATGGGAGTCGATTCCAGCAGCAAATGAATCTAAGACCTGAAGCTTGTTTTAAGAAATTTTAATTCTAGATAAAATTCTCGGTTTAGCTCTTAGAAAAGATAGATTATTAAGTTACTTCGAAGATAAAATTCTTAGTTTAATTCCTAGAAAGGATAAAATTGTTTACTCAGAAAAAAGGATAAAATTCTTGGTCTATTTCTCAGAAAAGGTAAAATGTGTGGGAAGAGTGTGATATATCGTAGAAAGATGGCGAGAGAGAGAGAGAGAGAGAGAGAGAGAGAGAGAGAGAGAGAGAGAGAGAGAAAGAGAGAGAGAGAGAGTGAGAGAAGGAGAAAGAGAGACAGAAGGCGACAGACGGACAGGTGATCAGAGAAAAAGGAGAGAAAAGGACACATTAAAAGCATAACGTTTGCTGACCGCCGATCAGGTCCCTGTCACATTTAGGGCTTAATTAAGTGGTGCACGTACATTGGAACGGCTGTTCGTGTTACGAATGCCTAATAGAAACTCAGATGAAACAATGTACTAAAGAGTATGAGTAATAGAACTAGATTGGAAGTAATGATAAATTGGTACACGGGTACATAAACAAGGCAGCAAGAAAAACAAACAAAGCGATCCATGTTGTATTTGAAATGTGGGGCGATTT
>JBCAUA010837003.1:0-13879 GCA_038406235.1 Peronia verruculata
TAGATAGATAGATAGATAGATAGATAGATAGATAGATAGATAGATAGATGGATGGATGGATGGATGGATGGATGGACAGACAGACAGATGGGCGTCCCGGGGGGGGAAGGGGGAGGCGAACGAATGGAGGAACGGAGGGTGAAAAGGGTGGGTAAATAGGTGGATGGATAGATGGATGGATGGATGGTTAGATGGATGGGTGAAAAGAAAATGCTTGCATGTGTGTGTGTGTGTGTGTGTGTTTGTGTGTGTGTGTAGGAGAGAAAGAAGAATTCAGTAGGACTATAGGAATAAGATGAGGGCGGAATGCGAGCCTGTCAGACATGTCGTAGGCTGAATGGGAATGGAAATAGACCGAGGTAAGTGTCATTGGATGCCCAGATTCTCTTCAACAGGCGCTTAATTCTAAACATCAGCCAACCCTCCCCTCTCACCCGCCCACAGATCAACAACTGTCGGGATGGTGAAATTCCAATTCAAAAGAGAAATTTAAGTTTACAAGAGGACCACTCCCTGGGCAGGCTCATGCTATTGCCCCGACAGTAGGGAAAGGTGGGCGGTATTTTGTGGTGGAGTTAATTTTTTATGAGAGTTAAATGTCCTTGTTACGTTTAGTGTGGGATATTGGTAGTGAAGTGCCTTTAGTTATGTTTCTCCCCCTCCCCCCCCTCCCCCCTTTTTTTTCCCCCATTCCCACCTCCTCATCTTAATCTTTCTCCACTTTCATCTACCCAGTTTGGTATTTTCGTTTTTTTTCCTTCCAGTCTTGTATGGATGGGTGGAATGATGGATGCATGGATAGGGGGTGGATGGGTGGATGCCTGTTTGGCCTGCCTTCTGTCAGTCTGTTTTCTTGTCTGTCTGTCTTGTGCCTGCCTATCTGTCTTGCGTCTCTCACTTTCTCTGTTCGTATATCTGTGTGTCTGTCTGCTTGTCTGTCTGTTTGTTGGTCTGTCTGTGTATTCTATCCCTCTTTCCCCTGTCCCAGCCCTTATCTCTCTCATTCCTCCACTTTTCATTCACATCCAATGTTAAAGATCTTTAACACCTTACGCACAGATAAAACGTCCATTTATCAGACTGGTATCCTGACATAGTAATGCGTAGGTGTGTATATATATATATATATAATACATGTATGCACGCACAATCCTCATGACTTGCCACTGAAATATTTCCACCCTAGGAGCTTTTCAAAGGGCGTTTATCATTCGTGGCCATGGAGCTGTGTAGACTATGGCGTGGTGCAAGAGGGCACAACGATCTGGAATAAAATTAATGCGTGGAGAAGATAAGGTAAACTATGCAAATCTCACACGCGTACTAAAGCTATCAACAGAGTTTGCCAGTCGGTCAGTGGGAATGCTGACGATATAAATATAATGCAAGCCAGATATCACATAGGCATAGGTCATTAGAAGTTAACACCTGAAACTGGTTTTCATAGGTTTGCCTTTGTTAATATGAAGGGATGAGCCATATGATATAGATGCCAGGGTAGCCAAAGAGACACAAACAAACAAACAAGCAAACAAAAACACAAACAAACAAACAAACAACAAAAGCCAAAGAGAAAGAAACAAGCAAGCAAACAAACAAACAACAACAACAAAACAATAAAATTAATGTTGGATTATTAAGTGCTATATAAATTCATCGGCAATGTTACTAGCCTTCAATTGATGCCCTTATTGAACGTGCTTATTGAGGACAACTATATACGAAATCCATTCATATATGTCGAACGATGCGGAAGACGACGCTTTGTCTGATATGGTCAGGTGAGGAGGAAATACAGTGCAAATCATACATGATTACGTTTCAGTGTATAAGGGAATCAATCAGCCCTTGATACAGTGTTACCTATAGGCTGACACACTGTAGCTGCTGTAGGACGCCTTGTAATCCACCATGTCAAAACTATTCTTTCCTGCTTAAAATAAATAGATCATGACTGTATACCAAAACTGATCATAAAGAACAAATGGCAACAGACATAATACAGGGATATCACATTTTATTGCAGGAATGCCGGTATTTTGGCTGTTACAGACTTCTTTGCTGGTTCTTATAATGGGAGATCGTTTCACAGATTATCTGCCCCTTCCAAAAGAGGGAGATCATTTTGACCAGCCCTATTATTTCCCTTTGCCAGACAAAAGATTTGTTCAGCAAGCAATTTTTTACTTCTTGTCATTCGAAAGAGTGATGACCAAAATATTTGATAAAATTATAAAAATAAGAAGAAAACATTCTCTTGACATCATAATATTTCTAATATTTTCAACCAAAGGGCCCAAAAGTGATTTTTTCCCCCTCTTTACGCTGTTTGTTCAATCCCTTTTTTGTCTGGTAAAGGGAAGTAATAGGACTGAGCACAACGATCTCCTGTTATGTTCTTTCATTTCTGCATAAAAAAATTCAGTTTTGGATACGGACATAAGCAAATTGTGTTAAGACATGGGCAAAAAGTAACTTGTTCCTTTTCAGTGAGAAGAAATGGATACATCCCTGTTATACTGTTAGATCCACTGTTAAAAAACAGCCTCATATAAAATAGAGAAAGGGTGTGAATCATGCACAAGTATTAAATCTGTCCACGCAAACCAACATAATCAAGTTTGATATGAAGTGGAAGACAGCCTAAATGGTGACACCCATGGACGAGATAGTCATTCTCGTATATCGCCCCCGAAATGTGTACCGAGAGACATCAATTTGGCGCTCAGCTTGAGATCAAAGATCTGTCAGTTACCAACCATGCATTTGTTCTGACTATTTCGCAGTCACGTTATAGAAGTGATCTCTTCATGTAACTAACATCGTGAGGTGTCTAGTGGTAAAGGAACTTGGCTTGATTTGTTTACTTTTGGGAACTGATCGTCCAACGTACATTCATGTGTAATAGTGTGAATAATACGCCGCTTTTCTCACGAACAAACGTATATATTATTATCATCTCGAGTTTTTTTTTTGTCCTGGTACCAACCTCTGTCTGCACAGTGACAATTCTGTTCGCACAACGCGGGGTATCGACATCGTTATCTCATGCTCACGAGCTGATGTGCAGTATTATAAGCCCTGGTGTGTGAATGTAACGGCAGCTTTCCAAACTTATTTTGACCTTTCCCAGAGTTTTATGTAATGATTGGCCTCTTTGAGAGATGGGTGACAAATTACTGTATGTACTACAGTGTACTGGTATAATATATTTATATGGTCATTTTTGTGTAACATTTCCTTCCTAGGGAAGGTAGCGTAATTATTCCTGCATTTTAATCAGACAAAGAACAAAAAACAAACAAAGACACAAACAAACAACACAACCAACCAAACAAACAAAAACCGACAACTAAAATAAGAAAAGAAAAACAAAACGAATCAAAAAACATATTTTGCAATTATTGTTTACAGTCTGATTTTATCTGTCACATGGCTTCGGGTCAAAGAAGTAGGAAGATTCAGAACGAGCGGATAGCGCAGGTGTTCAAAACCTATCTGTTTCACATACTGTATCTGGTCGGGATATTTTATCACCACGATTATAAACATGTGCTTTCTTGTCCATGGCTGTTTGTGCTCAGCACAGCTCACCATAAATCACACCTGCCTCCGATGATCTCAGATAGTGTTTTGGGTTGAGGTGAAATTTGAATTTTAACAATTAAATATTTATTTCGAAATGGTGCTGAGAGACAACATGCGATCAAGCTCAGTCAACTGATGAATACTATGAATACTAATGAATGTTCAAATTGTGTTTTTCTTGTATGGATAGTCCAAACTTATTGTTGTTATCACATGGTAACTGCCCATAGTGTAACTTTCCCGCAAACTATGTGCTTTTTACCCACGATAACCCTAGATTATGAATTTTATTGAGATGAAACGCGAATATAGACCTAGTGCTAAGGAACAGCTTTAAATCAAGATCAGCCAGTCCTTGAAAATCACCAAGGTCTTCAAATACTGTATTTTGCATATGGCTATACGAGATTCCTTATTGTCTTTATCATGAAAGGTAGTCACTGTAACCGCCCATAATTGTCGACTTCTATTTTCTCTAGAACAATCATGCTTTTTGCCTACCTTTATTTTAGATAGGCTACTGATGTTTCATTTTGTCGAGAGGGGACCAGCCTATTAATTTCTCTGAAAGAGAAGAGAGAATGTCTGGCAAATTGTTTGAGAGACTCTTTAATTAGTACCGGGCACTTTGCGTTGCCTCTCATTAGTTTGCGTTGCCTGTCATTAGTTTCCGGTGATGGAGCCACGTCAAAGGTAGGAAATGTAGAATTTTGAAATGTTTTATCGCGATATTGACAAGTACTGGTATTGCAGTTATTAGCAACAATGTTTTAGCTATGTAGTTTTGGACAACAAATAAACACAACTGTTACACACCATTAAAGAAAACTCGTATAGACAACAAGAGTAGCAGCAGCAACAACAACAACAACAACAAAATAGCGGAAACATTCATAAAATCTTTGCTGTAAAAAAAACTTAACAAGCATTGCACAATTAAACCACCAACAAACACTATCAGAGCAGCCGTGATAATGGGTTGGGTTGGGTTGTATTGGGGTTAACGACACATCAGCACGATTACGGCTATATTGTGTCAGACACGGTAAGATACGTTTACACGTCAAGAAGAGAGGAAAGAAAGCGGGACAGAAGACAGGAGCAAAGAGAGAGAGAAGAGATGTCACCCCTGGATGGAATGTCGAGCCTGTGGCGCGTCGAGGGTGGCGCTCCATGGAAGACACCCTACCAATGGCGGGCTTACGCCACCTGCAGGAGCGAGCAGGGAACCCTACTTACAAACCCCAGGCCCCAGCGCGGGGGGTGGGGGGGGGGGGAGGGCGGCCATGATAATGGGCACTTGACTAAGAAAACAAAAGAAACACAAACAACCACAGGGACAACAAACTTTGTGATAGCATTGAGTGCAAGCTTTGTGACAGTTGTTACCGTACCAACAGCGAGAACACAATGAGATGCTGTTTCTTAAAGCGGCAACAGTTGGTGGCAACGACATCAGTAGTAAAAAATACAATTTAATAAGAACAAAAATTGAAATAACCTAGGCATTTAAATTGAAATGAAAGAAAAGGTATGATACACGATTAGAAAAGAACAACAACAACAACAACAACAGCAGCAGCAGCAACAACAACAACAACAACAATAATAACAACAACAAAAAAGCAAGCAAAGACAGACAGACAGAAAGAAAGAAAGAAAGAAAGAAAGAAAGGAAGAGAGAAAGCAAGAAAAGAAATAACAAAGAAAAAGACATGAGATATCTAGTATTTCATTATAATCTCGGGGAGATGAATGTGGATGTGGATGCCAGTGACATTTGAAATGGCACTAGGGCCAAGAATGAAAACAACAATAACAAACATAAACAAACAACTAAAGATATCGACCCAGAATACCCAGTTTTCAGCCGAGATTGTCATCACGTCCTTGGGTATGATACGATAGCCTCGGTCCTCTGTATGCATGTCATCGTCTTATAATTACATAGCAGGTTATCATATAGCTGGCTGTGTTTTCTTATTATTAAGTCACGTCTATATCTGGAAGGGATTTGAGTTAAAGGCAGGCTTTTTTTTTTTTTTTCAGTCATGACATGACTTTAATGAAGCAGATACGAGTCCTTTGATTTTCACCAACATTTTAGGCTTGGCAGTTGTTAACTTTAGGGGAAAAATACGATTTTAGAAAAAGTTATTTTATAGTGCATTCGAAAAAAAAAAAAAAAAGAGCATTTTTTTTTTTTCTGTACAATATGGAAACCGAGAAAATAGAGAAGAGAAACGAGACGGAGAAAGAGAGGAGAAATCATTACAATGCTTGAACTTTTTGGTCAAAGGCACAGGAGGGAGATCAGAATTGGTGTTCAATCCTCTGAGCTCTAAGCCCTTGAGCGTACCATACCCCTCCTGTCTGAGGAGTGATTTGAGCCTTATATTAGAAAACTCCTTTTGAAGTAAATGAAATCGGAAGGCCTAATGTAGTCAAAGTCGTGCTGATGCGCCGTAAAATCACAATACAAACAGAAATGTAATCGGATGTAACCTGTTGTCATGAAAACCAGTGTATTTAATTACTGGAACGGAACGAGTTTTCGTGATTTGATGGTTTCAGCGATAACCTATTAATATCAGTATGACTGGTGGATTAGAAAATGAAATACGTCTTACATGAAATTTGCGTGACATTACTATCTGTGGCTTCCCGTAGAACATAAATGGCATAATATGGAAATTACCACTCTAGCACTCCGAAACTGTTTCTAGATGACAGATCATGACTGCAGTCTTAGTTCTCAATTAAACCTAGGTATGAAAAAGAATTGACTTGGCTTACACGTTGAAATCTGACTCACCAAACAGGTTGTTGAGCATCAAAATCAAGAGCAGCACCTCAGCAGAACAAATTTGACTTTTGGATCAGCCATACCTTGAATGGTTCACATGTGTTAAACTTTTTTTTTGGCCTGTTTTCTCCCACTCCAATGGTGGAGGCAGTTTGAGAGAAAGACCAAGGTGATACTTATTAGTACTTAAGGCTTTAGAGATGCCCCCCCCCCCCACCTTACTTGTTCTCAAATCTGTACCAGGCCTTGCATTTGCATTTTATAAGTTAAATGTAAAATGATATATTTATAAATAATTTTCTGATTACTTAAACAATTTCCATTGAAATGGGATTTCTAGGCATTGATTTCTTCATTAAGTTGTCGCGAAGTCGCCGTTACTTTGTGCCCTGTAGCTAACTATATTGGTCTTTACTAGCATGGCGTATCTGGCATATTGGCAGTTCCGCTGAGGTGTGGTAAGGGCGTGGTTGTCTCGTAGAGAGGATAAAGTCTGTCATCTGATCAGCCCACGCTCTGTATTGTCAGCTGTTTCACACTGTTTACCTTCAAACTTGAGCTATTTGTCTTGGGTACCTTCGGCAGGCAGCAGGACGACTAGGAGGACATCTTTGACCTGTCATGACAAAACTGTTGACATATGTTTGTGATATGGTTTTGTGTTTCGTCATTCTTACTCATATCCACCCCCTCTCTACTTTCTGTAGGTCTGTCTGTCCGTCTACTTATCTGTCTCTTTGTATATTTGTACGCAAGTTGGCCGGTGTGTCTGTCGGGTCTATTTGTTCAACCATCTGTCTGTCTGTTTCTCGCATTTTCTCTCGTCATATTAAAAGATTCAGATAACAGAACTGTTTATACATGCATAACTGATCAGGAATACAAAAAGAAATTGAAAAAGTTCACAGCCGACAGAGAAGAAATTGATTATTTAGCAACAATGCTTTCAAAGCTATGCACACGGAGGGTACCAAAGGGGGGGGGGGGGGGTAAAAACAGTAGAGAAAACAAACACTTTCTTATGGGATTTGTTCACGAAATTGGCATAACATGAAGAGAAGCTTGGGTCAAAGGAGTTTGTCCACGAAATGCTGTCACGGGTAAGCTGTCCTATAGAGAGAACCGCCCCCCTTCAGGCCGAGTTCAGACGAGGGATTTCATTGATAAGCCGCTCATGTAGTTCGGTATGTGGAATCATAATCGCCGAGGAATTTGAAGTTCCGATAAGAGGGGGCAAGCCTTGACCGAGATTCCAGGTCAAAAGTTTTTGAATGTATGATCTTCAAGATTGGTGTGGGATCAGTTTAACAGTCTTGTTTCGAGTACAACCACAGAGCTCAGTTGTGCAAGCCTGGGGTGTTTAGAACACGCCACGTATCTTCATAATAAGATTTGAAAATTGGACAGGGCATAACACTAAATCAATTTTTTCTTCTTTTACTTTATTTTGTATGCTATCTGGCCTACGATGTTACGTAGCTTTGTGCTGCCCATGGGCTAATGTTGCTCTGAACCAAATTACTTCCCTTTGCCTTCCACAGGAGGTATTATGATAAACATGTCAAAGAAGGAAACATCACTTTTTCTCTTATTAACTGAAATTTGAAAAATTGACAATGATTCTCCTTTTATAAATAATACTTTCATGGTGTTTCGCCCTACTTATTTCAAATGTTTGTTTTCTGGGAAATAATAATAATAATAATATAGTAATAATAGCTATTACTATCAGTTCATTGAAGAGTGTAGTAATGTGACATACAAGGCCAAATTTCTTCATACGAAGGATATCATTTACTCCTACAGTTGCATGCCTGAAGGACTGACATAGCCCTGTGTGATTTGGAATGACATTAACATTATCTGGCTTGACAGCCCTCATCAATGTGAGGCCTTGAGCATGCACTGAGGTTTCAGATCTAGCCAACTTAGCGGTTAGGGCGAGAAAATGTCTATCCATATCATTATGGGATCAAGGTATGACGGGGAAATAACTAGCTGACGACTTGGAATGACCGTCTTTTGGGCTTCGGTGTCAGTTCAGTCAAGGCAATGCCGTTTTGCAAATAACAATACGAGGTTTAACCCTTAGCCACGGGCCGATCCAGTCACAGATTTCGCTCATTACACTATGCACTGGAATCACTTTCAAGCAGTCTGCAGTGTCGTTACATGGCATTCCCCCCATTGCAATATCTTAAAGTATTAATTTTTAATTTTTTTTTTGTTAATGCATGTAGCCTTTCAGTCCTAAGAAGATAAGGTATCTCGGCCTTCAGTATCTACTGAGTTTGGCCAGGAGGGTTCAGTAAGTTGAAATTTTGAATTTGGAAGCTTTGTCCGGACAGCTGTGTCTCCGCCTACTCTTTGTTCAATTTTTGACTGTCATGGATCTTTTAGCGTGCATAGCGTACATACGGGACCTCCGGCATGTAGTCCTTTTTTTTTTTTATTATTTATTCGGAAAGACTAGATGTCGGGCTTCCTTATCTAATAAGCCAAAGTTGAGACACAAAAAATCAGACAAGTTCAAAATTACTTCATCCACCGGTAGCACTCGAACTCGCGATGTATGTTTCTGCCGATTAGCAGACGCCTAACCCCTTGGCCGCGGCACCCCCTTCTCCCCCCCCCTCCAAAAAAAAAGATCATTCTGTGAACCAGTTTACCATGAGTCTAGTAGCTCTTTTAGAGTTAAAGCTCAAGCCTGAAACACTTCTTAGAAATACTGTGCTGGTCCATAGTCATGTTCAATGTATTGACTGGGAGCTTATCAAGGCACGGTGAGTGTTGACATCATAGTAAACTTGTAATATATTATTTGCGGGACGCCGGTGGGAAAAGTGCTTGAATGGTGAAAAATTGTCAGATGAAAGACAGACCCATTACAATTTCCTCCAGTATATGATTTAAACTTTGAAAATTTCATAGAAAATTAGAGAACACCATAATCACAACCAGATTATTATGTTAGAATACGTGACATACACCAACTTTCAGTGGAATGTCTTTAATTAAAACTGTCCATTTTCTCCTCATGATTAATATTTCCAGTTCTCCAAGCACATTATCAGCCTAGCATCCCATTTTCTACTTTACATCCAAGCAAACCTGAAACACAGTTGTTGAAGGGAAAAGAGCCTCTCGATGTATTGATGAACAATTTTGCAATTAAAAAAAAATGACAGTATAGTAAACACTTTGCTTTCACAGCCAGGAAGTAATTACTCCGCTGTTTTATCCGTTTTTAAATAAGAAAATCTTATCAGTTGGTTGTTGAAAGAAGCCAGATTTCACAGTACTGTTGTAGGTTTCTTTGGTCGTTTAACAGATGCTGCAGTGACCAGGTCTAAAAGTTGAACAAGATTTTCGAAGCTTCTTGTAGTTACAGTTATACACCTGAATATCCATCGTTATTTGTTTGGCAATGGATTTAATAATAAAAGTTTGTAGTCAGGAAGTCAGGTAGTATCGAAACATCAGATATGCCAGCACTGTGTCTGTCCATCAGTTTATTAACAAAATAGATCGGATGTGCAAAGTAGGAGATGGGCAGGATGGATATTTATATTGCGATTACGGGGACATTGAATCCAAGGATCTAACATATGTCATGTACTATCAGGTACAGTTCTTTGAGAATAGCCCTGTTCATCACCGTTTAATTACTTCTCCACTGTTCAGATACAGCTTTTCACAATATGACAGGTCACTGATTGTATCATTTCGTTATTTAAATGCTGCATTCTGTTCACTTCGTGTTAGCAAACCTGCATATCCCTTATGTAGAAACGGAAATTTCAATGGAAATGTCTTTGGTCAAAGTATTACTATAAAAGTGTTTGAAACAGTTAGTCACATACAATTGGAACACCAGAGATAGCATTATCTTATTAATTGTTTATAGAAATGGATTGGATACACAAAGTAGACCGAGATGGACGGGTAGAATTGTTGTATATATTTATATATCGTGATCATCGCAACATTGAATCCAAGAATCCGGTGTCCTTGCCAGCATACGATTTCTGTGACGAAGATGCTGCCATGTCTAGTGTTTCAGTTCTTTGTGACTGATTGGTTGAACTACCCACAACGATATTTTTTCTCCAGAGTTTAAACTTGATTATCTATCTCTCTACCTATTCAAATATAAAATACTATTTAATGGCCTCCTGTTAAAGACCCTTTGTTGTGCCATTCCATTCTTTATGAAGACCGCATTTTTGGTGATCGTGTGGCATTGGAAAGATCGCAAAAAGTGACTCTCGATTACCTGAAAACAGTCATTTTCAAGAAAAAAAAAGGCTTTGTCAAAACATGATAATGGAGATATTTGAGTCAATCACGTAGAACCGAAACACCAGACCATAACGTTGTTAGAGCATTCGGTCTGTCTGTCATAGATTAACATTCAGGATTGTGTCGGTGGCAAAGCGGGAAGAGATGGACTGGCAGAACTTGGTGTCATAGAGCCAGTGTCAGATACACTGATGATTGCTCTGTCACGTAGGTGGGAAATGTTATACATGAAAAGTGACTGTCCGTCCATAAATTCGAAACTACATTGGGCCGTCAATGGACGAGATGGATTGGCTGGTTAGAGCAGGCCCAGAAGGCATTGACCGTTGGTACATGTACCATGTATTGGATCCACCGTATTGTTGAATCCACGGGCCTGGTCTAAAAAAAAACACACTTCTACGAGCAACAATTGCTTTGTCACGTAGCTGGGAAATGATATACATGAGATGTAAATGTGAGATACTGTATGTTTGAAAGAAATGGATCAATGGGCCGTCAGTTGAATGGAAATGAGCAGCATTTTAGAAGTACTGAAAAGTGTTGTTAGAAACATGTGAGCTTCGTCTTCTTCTTGTGAGTCATGGGTGGTCTCCTGGCGAGCTGTGTATGAACTCTTCTCTGTCCGTCACGGTTGTGGGCTACGATCCGGGGTCTTTGTAAGCATGTCATTGGTATACTATTTTTCTTCTCTTTATTGGCGTTCCATCTACTTTTTCTTGCAATCCAGTTTTAGCAGGATCTAAGTCGTTTGTCTTGTGAACCCTCACACTTTTTTTCATATAATCCCTTTTGTTTTTATATGGCACTTTGTCCTATGTCACGCAATGTCGATATCTTATACGTGACCGGCAAATATCCACCCAGCCATATAGCCTCGTAGCCGATGGGAGCCATCCGGCATCTAGAACGTAGTGTCGAAATACTTTTGATAATGCACTATTTTGGTTTACAGTGCTGTGTCACAGTGTATTGATAAAATCATTTCCATACCAAATACAGCCAAATTCGCGTAGAATATAATAACACAACATTTATTGTCTTTAGTTATCGATCGCAAACACACGTCAGAAAGTGAGGACCTAAATAATAAAATATTTATAATGAGCGTTGCTTCTCTTTATTTTGATCTCTCTCTCCCCCCCCCCTCCCCCCCCCCCCATCTCTGCCTTCCCTCCATCTCTGTTTCACTCGGTCCCTGTATGTCTATTTCTGTATTTGTCAGTTTGCATGTATTGTTTCAACTTCTAGGAATCGCCTAAAAATATTGTGATCTGTTCTTCATACGTTCGTTAGTCATATTGACGTCACATCATGTGCTCTCTGTCCAGGAGTGCCCTTGCTGGAAAGAACAAATACCCTCTGTCCAGGAGTGCCCTTGCTGGAAAGAAAGAGAGGAATTAGAATAGAAGAAGAGAGAGAGTAGAACAACATTGAGAAAGAAACTCAGGAAGACGAAAAGTGTCGAACAAAACGCAGAATAAAGAACATTACGCTGCCTTTTGATGATCTGCCCGATTTTTAAAGCGCTGCACATAAGCCTACATTCTGCTGTTTGTTCCACCTCCAGGTTATTTGTAACTTGTATTATTTATTTAGCGAGGCAAACGTGATTTGTAAAACATGTGTCATGATGTTTTAGTTGATTCAGGGTTGACTTGCACCCGAATAAATAAATCCTGAAGTCTTTAGAGCGCCATCCATCTGGAACCGCAGCTTTGGCTGTGACGTTTGAACATTTTTTTTGGCGATGAGTCATCCTAGGAAAAAACAACTTATCGAAACACACACAGACACACACGCGCGCGCTTATTACCAGAGATTTACATATCCTGAATTCTTTCTCACAGGAGCCATCTCTACTATTTCAGATATTTCACTGTACTCCCCAAAACACCAAAACAAAGGGAAAAACTGTGTAAAGAGAGGTTTCTCAGTTTGTCTGTAGAGCAAAGTGTTAAATTGTCCGCAATGGGGTTAAGTTCTAGTACTTCATTTAGTTACCCGTTGAAGGCTATCTCTGTGGACATATTATCAGCAAACTTACAGTAAGACGAGTTTAAACCAGACCATTGGTCAGTACTAGCAAAAATCTGTACGTACCAGAGATCTTGGTTCGTAGTTTGTAGTCGTTTCTCCACATATGTGACTCAAAATTTTATTCTTGATCAGCTTTCTCAAGTGTCTCTTGGATCAAAGGGTCCACGTTCAAATCCTGACCAGTCCCGACATTTTGTCTGTTAGGAAAGACCATTTACACACATTTCCTTATTCCACCAGCTTAAAATGGATAGTCAGAGAATGTTAATATTAAACGGATAGGGGTTTTAGCGCTTAACAGGCAGCCGCATTTGTGAGCGTCTCAAGAACTTATGAGAGTGTCTTCCTTGGGTGTGGCGAGTTCAAAGATGTAGATTCAAAGCGCTTAGAGCCTGTACCGTACGAGGATAAGGATAAGTGCCATATAATTGCTCTCTATTATTGTTATTAGTATTAGCTAATGTTACTACATTGGATTTCGGTTCTTATTGTCTTTTGACAAAATTTGAGAAATCAGCATGAAGATATTGGCATCCCATTATTTTTTCTTCTGGCATTATTAGAGCTTTCATCCCATCGCACACTGCGATTTTTATTTCTATTCTTATTTTTTAACTTGGAAGAAGTTATCGTGCCTTGTGATGATCAAGACAATCATGCTTCATTAACCGATTCTGTGTGAAGTCAAAAGTCAGGAGAGGTTCACGGAAGTGGGTTAGAGTAAAAGGTCGGGTATGTGATTTGTAGGCGTTATTGTTAAATTGAGGTGTGATTGTGTCAAATATTTTTTTGGGAAATGAATGATAATAGAGACCGAATTTTCGTGGTTAAAACAAAACAACAACAACAACAGTGACAAAGAATTGTGATGATTTAAAATGATGATAGTATTTAGTAATAATAGTAATGATAAACAATTATCGACAAATGGAAAAGAAGACCAAATTTTGATCTATTAAAAAAAAAAAAATGGCACAAGAAAAGCAGCAATAACAAGAAAGAGGAAACGAGATCAAGAGCGAATGGAAGAGAAAGTGCGAGAAAGAGAGAAAGGGAGAGAAAGAAGAGGAAGGAGAGAAAACAAAAAATATCAGTGCCCGCTCAAGGAGATGGAAATCAATGAACAACATAAACATGACTGCT
>JBCAUA010837014.1:0-13879 GCA_038406235.1 Peronia verruculata
TATCTATCTATCTATCTATCTATCTATCTATCTATCTATCTATCTATCTATCTATCTATCTATCTATCTATTTTTTATTTTTTTTTAAGAGTTCATTTCTCTCAAAATGTGCATGCGTACTCTCCGTCCCAGGCTCTTTATTTCTCTCTCTTTACCTGCGCTCTGGCTCAGTCTGTGGTATGTACTCCCACCTGGGCAGAGATTCTGGGTGAAATAACCGTGTATTGCTGGCAGAGATCTATGGGCCAATACCACGACCTTCCAGTTCCCGTACGTCCAATGTTTGTGTTGTGCCTTTACCTCCATCATCACAATATAGCAGTAGCCAAGAGATAATATCTCACGCATTGTGGGGTCAGTGGCCTGGTGGGTGAGTTTGCCAGAAGTTCCGGGTTCGAACCCTGACTCGTCCAGATAATTTTTTTTCTTGTAGAAGACAATTTAGACCCATTTCTGACTGGAGCCAGGTTCAAGTGGGTATCCGACGATTGAAAGAAAATGTCATTGTTAGATAGATTAAGGATTTGGGCACTTAACAAGCAGCTGTCTTGTATGTTTCCCTGGAAACTAAGAACGAGTGTAGAGTTCTATTGGGTCTGTTGGGTAGTAGTAAAGCGCTGGTAAAGCGCTGAAAGCTTGTACTTGTAGGGAAATAAGTGCTTCAAAAAATGCTGTTGTTGTTATTACCATTTGATTTGAATTTGCTTTTATAAACAGTAATTATTAATCCTTGACATTTCATCGCAGATAATAGCGTTGTTTACACAAAAGTCATTCTTTGATGTGGTGCACCTATCCCGTATCGGACTCCGTATAATTTGTAATTGTGTTCGTCGATGGAAACGATATGCCACAACGTAATGGACATGTTTTCATGCTAATCGTACGTCTCCAGAGTGTCTGGGTCAAATAGCGCTCGTTGAAGCCACAAGAATTAGACCTTCCTGTACGTCAACATTGTTTAGACACGAGATCTTTCTCTCACAAAAGTAGTGGTGCTGGATATAATTTTCTCTACACTGTTTACTCTTGAGTCTTTGCTTTGCTTGATTTAAACCAGTTCCTTTGTTAACTTTTATTTCGTTATCTTGAAAACTTCCTTGTCAGTGGAACAAGGATGTGTAATACATGTAGTATATTCGATTCGGTACTCTGGAATAATTTATGTCGCTTTCTCTCTCTCTCTTTCGCACACACACAATCTACTTCTCTCTTTCACTCATTCCTCTCTAGCTCAGTTGTTGTCCTATAGCTATTCTCATCTTTGGTCTGACAAACTTTGACGATACTGACCCATCTTATTAACGACATCTTTTTTTTTTTTCATACAAAGTGACCAATGTTGATAAGCTGATTGTTAACCTGCACCATTCTTGAATAAAGAACAAAAACATTGAACGAAAAGGAATGAATATAACCGCAGCATATTTGGATTTTGATGAAAACAACAACAGACAAACAAACGACAACCAAAACAACAACAACGACAACCAAAACAACAACAACAACAACAACAACAACAACAACAACAACAACAACGACAACGACAACCAAAACAACAATAACAACAACAGCAACAACAGTCAGTAACAAACAAGAAGACACCAGCTTGTTACATAACCCAAAATCGTTAACTTTAGGAGATACCGGGGGGTATATCATGTCGGTATCTAGTCAACAAATAACGTAAGGATGAGCAGTTCACTATTGGTCCTAAGACAGAGCCAGGCACAGGCAAAATAAATAGGCCGCGTGTAGCTGGTGGCGCCTCGGAATGAATCATGCAGCAGGTAGATAGGTAGGGTAGGGTAGGTACGTACACTGCATGCTACACCGTTGGTGGTGTGTTACCTTTCTCACTGACACCTCTCAAGTATGTTATAAGGTATACATCAGTGTGAGAATAGTGTGTTGGGTTATTAAAGGAGTTGGCGAAGACACCGCGTCAGGGTAAAATTTCATATCAATAAATAGATAAATACACAAAATTAATGAATTTCTTTAGCCAAATCGGACACGCACAGCCTGGCTAGGTAGTCCTATTCTTGAAGTACAAAGGCTGCATAGATATGTTCACTATAAACCTTATATAATGTAGTAGCAGGAGAAGTGGTCGGTCCTCTATCGTAACTAATACCATAGTAGTTTGTCATGTGTGAAAGCCGTTGCTTATTGTCTTTGGCATTTTTTTTTTTTTCCAACCATGATTTTTTTCAAAGCTTGGTTTTGGTTTCTGTTGTGATTTAACGGCGCATCAGCACAATTAACTAGGGCTATAGTATTGAGTCTAGTATGGTTGAATAATGTTTTCGAGTTATACCACCCCTCCCTACAACGCATGCACGCTAAAGGTAGCTTGAGTCGACTTAGAGGTATGGAAAAGTAATGTGTATGTAATGGGGACGTTAGATGTAACGTGGACGATTTATAAAATGTATATAATGAGCACGTTACATGTACGTGGTAATAGGAGAAGTGGTTTTTCAGTCTATACAGAGTACCGTTTTTCGTTTCTGACACACAAGGAAAAGGGAATAACGTTTACATAGAGAAGGTCCCACGCGGGGCCCCAGAGTTTATAAATAGGTTCTCGGCTCCCACCTGCAGGCGGTGTAAACCCGCCATCGGTGGGATGTCTCCCATGGAGTGCCATCCTCGACATTGCAAAGGAGACGTCTCTTCTTTCTCTCCTTGCTCCTGTCCTCCGTCCCACTTTCTTTCCTCTCTTCTTCTTGGCGTATCAACGTATCTTACCGTGTTTGACACAGTATAGCCGTAATCGAGGTGATGTGTCGTCAAACGCCCAACACAAACAAACAAACAAGCACAGAAAGGGAAGGGAAATCGGATGGACACGGGGCTTTCTATCCTAGTGCATAGCGTAAATAACACGACAACACATTCTTGCCATCCCTGGAGCGGGAATGGTGTCTCTATGTGCTCTGTACTAAGTGGTCTGACAAGCGCAAGTTTGACCTCTACTGACAAAACATCGCATGTGCAGAAAACCCAGTTTTACAAGAGAGCAAAATCCTGATACATTGTACTTAGTGAATAATAAATTCGATTCCACAGGGATGTCAAATTTTCTATTTTAATAGGAAAATAGACTTTTTGTCTGTCAGTGATTTCTGTGTTGGCCCCAAATCTGGTATCAGTTACCATTAAAGCACCTCAGTTTTAGAATGATTCAGATATAAAATGTTTATTTTTTAAGATACAGACCGGGACCAAGAGCATGCGTCCTGATCTCAGGAATTCGAATCTGTGACAAAAACTTATTTTGACCCAGATACACATTATGCGGAAGTCGGTAGAAGTTGTGTGTGGTACATGGTGTGGTCACATGTTAGCCAGGCCAGGTCATTGTCTCGGTCAGAGGGGGGCCAGGTCACCCACTGCACACACATACCACACACACTCGTGTCAGCAGGCCACTCGGATGTGTGCCGGAACTTGACACTTCTCTACAGCCTCTCCCCTCTCCCTCTTTCTCTCTCGCTCTTTCTCCCTTGTGGGCATTTAAAGTAGAGCACCACATAGTGATGAATATTGTACAGTCGAGTTTGGTTAAAGTCAAGCCATCTCGACAGTAAATAAATAAATAAATAAATGAAGCAAGCAAGAAAGAAAGAAGGAAAGAAAGAAAGAAGAAGTCTGGCTTAGAACAAGGTTGACATAACCAACAGAAACATACAAAGAAGAAAACGTAAAATAATTGGCTGCCAAGAGGGGTTGAGTTCAAGCAAGAATTTACTAGAACCGAGTTGATTTCATCGCCATCTGCCAAGACTGTAAAAAATTTGGATATTTTTATTGTAACCCTGTCACTGCCTGGACTATTTAAATTTGGATATTTATTCTGCTATCCCTCCTGCATTAAATTAGATGACGTGTCTAGCACTTCAAGGTTCAGCAACGTTAAGGTTGCCAGGTGTTAGTATTTTCACTGTGCTACTGTCGATTCATTAGAGTTTGGACAAAGATGGTAGATTAAGCAATCTACGTTCTTTGGTCTTGGAGTTTGAAAAGATATCTAAATCTTCTACTGGATAAATCCTTGGCAGCCAACGGGTTAAGTGGACCTCACGATAAATATCTGATTGAAATACCGATGTGATGTGAAGTATAGAGATAGTAAATTAAAACCTGGAAGGGGGAAATTACGCGTGAACACTTTCCGTTTTCGTTTTCGAAACTTTAGTTTCGTTTGTATCATGTCAGGATGATTGTCTGCCAAACCTTTGAAATCCCAGGACCGGAACCTAACACTTCACTGAGTCTCTCTCTCTCTCTCTCTCTTTGTGTTCTCCCTACTGTCTGCTGTCTGTCTGTCACGTGTGCTGTTACAGATTTGCACGGCACAATAGATCATTGACTGCTTAGTGAGCCATTTTTCAACCAGCGAAGCTACTTCCCCGTGCCAACAAGTACAACAGGTTTAAGACAGGCATTGTACATGAGATCGAGAAGAAGAAAACAAAACAAACAAACAAACAAATAAACCACCAACCTTTTCTCTTGTTGTTTGAACACGTTAAGAAAACAGATTATGACATAATTATCATGGCGCGAGCTCAGTCAGTTCCTTGTTGTCCTTTCTCCATTTTGAACGATTTGGAGATATATATGTCATGCGAAAAAGGGATAGTAAATCTACTATATACTATAGTCATTTCACCAATCACTTGCCCAAACAGCTAGATTTTGAAAAGGTAGATGATAGGTGGAACCCGGGCGACGCACTGTTCATTTTTCTTTACCTTCTCGGTTGTCATAGAGACCTAGAGCAACCCCCCGGGGTCCACCTATCCACTTCCATAAAATAATATTACATATAACACTCACATAAAGCTATCAATATAGAACTATACCATATTCTGGACAGACTTATAGTCAACGCAAAAGACTGGAACAGACTTGTCACACCGCTTTCTTCGTCTGCATCGTCATCGTCCAGTGGGCTGATCTCATTATCTGCAAGACCCGAAGGCTTTCCCTCTTTACACATGGCATGGAGTATGTATGGCTCTTTGAGTTTTTGACTAATTTATCAACAGACATAAAGAAGAGTAAAGGACTAATTTATCAATATACGCATAGAAACAAAGGGTAACGGACTAATGTATCAACAGACATAAAGAAGACTAAAAGACTAATTTATCAACAGACATGGAGAAGAGTAAAGGACTAATTTATCACTATATGCTTAGAAACAACGACTAACGGACTAATTTATTAACAGACATAAAGAAGAGTAAAGGACTTATTTATCGACATACGCATAGAAACAAAGGGTAACGGACTAATCTATCAACAGACATAAAGAAGACTAAAGGACTAATTTATCAACAGACATGAAGGAAAGTAAAGGACGTATGCATAGAAACAAAGGGTAACGGACTAATTTAGGAACATGCACACACAGAATACACGACTTATAATGAAATGATATTTGCTTATATTTTCATTCGCATTTCTTACTGTGATGTTTCAGCAACTGGGTGCTCAACTCAGCCTTAGTCTTTGAGACTGTGCTGGCTTGTTGTATCGCTTACCTCCCTTTCATGTCTCAGTTGAATGTCCAATATGTCAGGTAATTACGATTAGGGCCTGGGCAGTTGGCGTCCATATAACAGGCCAAACATCCGGTAGTCATTGACGGCTGACTGGTTACATCAATCGGATTTAAAATGTCACCTTGTCATACGCAAGGTCAGTAACAAGTGGCCAAACTGTTGATTTAAAAAGTGTAAGGAATAATTTAAATCATAATTTCAAAAATGAGACAGTCTCCCGGTCTCCGACATCCTAACTCCACGTCCTTGGCAACCGTTTACAGGGCCGAGGCCAGTTGCGATCGGTAAACGGTGAGAGAGGGTACCCTAGGTGATCCTCCTTCTCCCATGGCAGAAGCCGCCCCTGGCTAGCATGTGGCACCCGGAAACTACTCCTGTCATGCGGGGGGAGGGGGGCATGCTTGGGAAAAGGTACACATCCCTGATAGAGCAAGAGCTCGGCGAGCGGAAAGCGGATAGCACAAAAGGCCAGAGTGCGAATGGTGCCGGCAAAGTGCAAGTCTAACATACAAACAAAATGTTATGGTGGATATCCTGATATGGCACCGCCCTCTGGGGCACGACGAAATGACCGAAACCAAAAATGAACTGAACTGAACGGAGACAGTGATTAGATAACAATCACTGACGTCAAAACATTCCTCAAATGCAAATATTATGCAAGAAATATTAGACATTTACAAAAATAGTCATATTAAGAAAAAGCCGCCAAATCTGTGAGCACCGTGTATGTAAATTTCTACATGAATCATCCGGGCTACTTAGTTTTGCTAGCCGACATGTCGTCTTCTCAGAGTGAAAATGTTCAAACTACGCAGTGAAGTTACTGCAGTTAGAACATTTTAATCCTGAGGCCATGATTTACCGCCAGTCTTCAGTGAAACGAGTTACTTGGCCTGTCTATAGGGACGCCTAGACCAGGGCTCATTCCTTGTGTTAGCAACCTTAAATTCTTTTGCAGAGTGTTTTATTTTTCCTGCCTTCTTCAACCCTTAATGAAATTATACTTTCTACGACAAAAATCTAACAAACAAAAGGGTCATGATGCTGAACTGTTGCGCCACAGAATGTAATCAGAAGGTTAAAACATCAGAAATTTAGAGAAAACTGAACTTCTCAGGACAATACCAGATCTCACTTAATTTTATCCCCCGGAGTAGTCAGTAATCTTTGCGTTGCTTGTCTTTTTTAAGACAAGTCTCTTCATTTTTAAAATACACCTCGGAACAGGGAAGATACTTTGTATGTAATGCAGTCTTAACTGTGGTGTTACAATGCAGCAAAGTTATCGGCGAAAATCAGATACTCAAAACTGGGCCGCTCTTCACCTGCAAATGTTGCATTAATGTAACAGTATGAACCATACCAGTAATTATCAAATGTCTACAGATTCAGCCACAAAATGCTCTGGCTGGAAAGGGCGACCAATCTTGTCAAGTAAAAAAGTAAAAGTACCATCCCTTGACCCTCAAGAGGGGAAATTGGCTTGGCCATTTCAGATCGCGTCGCTGCAGTACAGTGCCACTGTACTTCCCCCGATATACACCAGGTACCCGTTTTACAGATGGGTGGGCTGAGGAAAATAGTGGAAAAGTATCTTTCCTAAAGATACAACATGCAACCGTTGCGATTGGAACCACCGACCTCTACTTCCATAGGCCGTAGCACAAATCACTGAGCTAACACGCCACAGTACTTGTCCCTTTGGCGTCAGTTCAGAGCACAGATTGCTTCAACGTTCTCGCAAGCTGGAACAAAATATAACAGTAGTAAAAGTACTAGAAATTATTCTGACCAGTGATGAAAGAGAGAGGAATCGTGGGTCCATCACAAACTGATGAAGTTTTAGTGCAGCCATCAATTCATTACGATATCCAAAGAATAAATGCCATGAACATGATTATGACTTTCTCTGTCCATTAAGATACAACTGAGTGATGAAATAATAAATAACTAAATAAATAAATAAATAAATAAATGGAAAATAATATTATAAAGAAGAAAAGAAATAAATGAAGAAATGAATGACAATGAATAAATACAAACGTTTTTATTAGATAATGTAATATAAAATTAAAAAAAAATAAGATATAAATGAATAAATGAACGAATAAATAAATAAATGGATAAGTAAATAAATAATATTAATGATAAAGAAATTAAGGTAAACTAATAAATGAATAAATAAATAATAAATAAGTAAATAAATAAATAATAAAAAGTACGTAGATGAAAATAAATGATGAATAAACAAATAAATAATAATAGATAATAATAAATAGAAAGGACGTAAATAAATAAATAATAAATATATAAATAAGTAGTAAATATATATATATAAATAAATCAATAAATTAAGTAATAGCAAATAATTATTTCATAAACAAATAAGTAACCCATTAAATGAAATAATTGTGACCTTCTCCTCTCTGGCAGGCCGGTGTACTGGTTGTACCCCATGGTCTACAGTTTTGTCCTGTGGGCTTTTGACGAAGGCCGGCGCTACATCCTCCGCCTTCACCCCAAGGGCTTTGTGGAGAGAGAGACCTACTACTGAGGATTACTCGCTGGACTAAGAGAGAGAGAGAGAGAGAGAGGGGGGGGGGAGAGGGAGATGTAGAAAGAGAAATCGGGAGGGAGTGGGGGGGGGGGGTAGATAAGAGAAACTAGAGAAGGTGCTACTTCTGAGAACTGCTCGCTTAGATGAGAGAGAGAGAGAGTGAGTGAGTGAGAAGAGAGGAAGAAATAGAATGAGAGATGGGGAAGGGAGATTAAAGAAAAAAAAAAGAGGACTGCTCGCTCATATGAGCAAGAGGGAGAGTGAGAGATGGTGACAGGACTGGAGGAAATAGACAAAAACAAAGAGAGACTAGAGAAATGGGGCGGGAGGGAGGGGGATAAATTAGAGAGAGGGGAGGCAGAGAGAAAGAGAAAAACCTTATGGAGAGAGAGAGAGAGGGAGAGAGAGAAAGAGAAAAAAAGAGAGAGATACCATACCACTGATGATTGCCTGCTAGTAGTGCCAGGGATATGGTTCCCAAGGCTGATCTTGTCTGCGGGACAGGCTGGTGATGTCAGAGAATTCATTCCGATAGAGAGAGAGAGAGAGAGAGAGAGAGAGAGAGAAAAGGGAATGACAGAAAATAAGGGATGAGGGAAAGAAAGATTAACAGTGCAGTTAAATAGTGAGCTCATAGTTGTTGATTTGAACATTTTGTGTGTAATCGTATGAAGGGCGGGGGGGGGGGGAGGAATCAGAAGACAAGAGAGGGAAGTAGTAGTAGGAAAGAGAAAGAGAGTGGGAAGGAGGGGGGCGAGAAAGAGATAATTCCATTCACGATGTGCACAAGTGTTGTGAGGATATTTGTAGGTGATAGAATCAGAGGAAGGAACAAAGTTACTTAAAGTGAGAGTGGGAGAACGTGAGTGGTGGAGGGGAGACGAGGAGGTGGAATGTATAAATGGCTATTTGCGAACTCGTTTGACAAAAGGCCGTGACGCTTTGTCCTTGTTAACGTCATCACATTCAACGCTGTGTAATTTGGTACAGTGTCTCCAAGCTGATATGTATAGGTGTGTAGTTGTACTTTGCTGTGTGTGCATTAAAGTGCATGAGTGCTAATGTGGCCTCGGTGTCATGTATGGGAATAATATGTAGGGTACTGATGTGGAAGTACATTTTTATCATGTTAATTGAACTTATTCACTGTTGTTCCTTTTATTCCAGTTGGCTTTTGATTTTATTCATGAACGATGAAGCAAAAAAAAACAACAAAAAACAAAAAAAACATGAACATAAACGAAAACAGGAACAAAAAAGTTTGCGAGCAAATGAGTAAGAGAGGTCGGTACGTGATAGAAAGCTGTGCTCTATGTTATCATCATTATCTACTGGTAAATAGGAATACCGCCCGGGCATCAGTGCTCGATGGTTGTATGAAGTCGCAATGGCAACCAGTATTTCGTGAGCTCAGTTCTCTGGTGACCTATCTCCATTTTTCACATTTTGAGAAAATTGATGAGTTTTGTTCAGCAACTGTTTTTTTTTTTTATACATAGGAGATAGGACAAAATGATTTTAAAAATCTATCTTTTTGGGCAAGTGCTTGGTGAAATGACTACAGTATATGGTAGATTTACTATCCCTTCTTCACATGACGTATATATCTCCAAATGGCCCAAAATGGAGATAGGACAACACAGAACTGAATACGCGATCTGTTGAGCAGTGGTTCCCAACGATTTTGCACTTGCGATCCCTTACCTAAAAGCTTGAACCCCACGCGATCCCCTGTTATCAGCGGTTTGATTAACATTCTATTTTCTGTGATGGAGAGGGAAAGAAACACTGGAACAAAAGCAAAAACATTTGAGGACTCCAGAGAAAAAACCCAGATAAGTCATATTTTTTGTAAAATGAGTTATTGCCCTGACGTTATGAAGGACATCGCTAAGATTTGTTAACCAGAACAATAATTCGGAAAAACCAGGTACGGTAAATTCTGCTAAAAAGAGAGTTTTTAAAAGGGCATACAGTGAAAAACTATAGACTTCTAAACTTTAATTTATGGGTTTTCTCCCTTTGTAGAAAATGTGACTTATCTGGTTTTTCCACTGCAGTCTTCATATGTAAGAGCATAAAGCATATGTCTCGCACCCAGTTAAAATGAGACTTATGTTCCCCCACCCACAGCAGTGACCCAAATTCAAAGAAAATCGAGTTTAAATGAACGGTAGAACGCATGAACTTACAGACTTACCCCCCCCCCCCAAAACAAACAAATAAACAAACAAACAAACAAACAAACAAACCGATTTTAATGAAAAAGTATCTATAAATCCGGTGTACGATCCATATTGTCTTGTTCAGAAATGAATGTGCTTTCGATTTCTAAAAAAAAAAAAAAAATTCATTGTCATCACATTCAAAACTGGATTTCTCAGTTCCAGCCCAGCGATATACGTCTCATTTCGACTGGCCGCGAAACATAGATTTAGTCGATGAACTGATATTAATTTCATTTCAAACCGCTTCGTACAAGGCCTCTCGACCCCCTCCCCCCCAAAATAAATCAAGGATGGGCGACCCCCGAGGGGGTCCGGACCCACCATTTGACAACCACTGCTGTAGAGTTTGGTCCTAATGCCATGTACTATGACTATGGATCTCGGTCAATGGCAATGCGGACGTGAAAATGGCTGGATAATTTAACTAGTGACACAAGAATTTGCCTGCTTTCGTACGTGATGAGCAAGAAATTTGTTGGAGAAAATATAGATATCCAATCATGAAAAATATGTCCAATGGCTTAGATAGTTTTGTTGTCATATTTTGTAAAAGACAGAGAAGTATATGTTGTATGAAAGTGCGACAGATTCGTTCCTTTCATGTGTTAACAGACGGTATGTCCATAGGAAACAATATAGGATTAAATTGTCTGTTCACGTCCTTGTCAAAAAGATGTAGGAGTTGTTAGTCACTGTTGAAATGCAAAATAGTGATACGTAAGCCGTTTCGAGCCATAACAATTGTAACAGTCGCGTTGTACTTTACTTATAGTTGTACATGATATGTTATAATTGCCAAAAGCAATAATTAGAGCTTTGCTTATTACTTTTTTAAATTGTTGAAAAACTATTTTTGTTTTTTAATATGATTGCATTCCCGAGACTGTACATATTCACAAGGAGAGAAAAAAAGGTTAATCTCCCGTGTTATGCATAACTGATAATAATTAGATGATTGTTACTTATTCATCTGAGCACAGACGATTTTGTGCGAATGTTGCTGGCTTTAGTGAAACTGGAATAAATCATTGCACCTTTTACTTCCTGTCTTAACTTCTCTTTGCTGTGTGATTGTATTTAACTTTCTTTTTTCCGAAGTGAGAATTAATTATCATAAGGAAGATATTTGCCACAGACTATTAAATGGTCAAATAAACAAAGAATTAATAATAATATGACAACCACCGTGTAAACCTGAACACAAGACGAAACAAGATTAGAGAGTTGACGTCGACAAAACGAAGTGATGATGATAATTAGAAAGTCGACGTGGTCACAAAACAAAGTGGAAAATGATAATTAGAGAGTTGACTTTGTCACAAAACAAAGTGGTAATGCTAATTAGAGAGCCGACGTGGTCACAAAACAAAGTGGTAAATGATAATTAGAGAGTTGACTTGGTCACAAAACAAAGTGGTAATGCTAATTAGAGAATCGACGTGGTCACAAAACAAAGTGGTAAATGATAATTAGAGAGTTGACTTGGTCACAAAACAAAGTGATGATGATAATTAGAGAATCGACGTGGTTATAAGACAAAGTGGTAAATGATAATTAGAGAGTTGACGTGGTCACAAGACAAAGTGATAATGATAAAGCCAGGAAAAGTAGCCAGGAGTTGCAATGACAGTGTGAGAATAAAGCTGCACTCATGCCTCAGTGATAATCAGGAATTATATCACAAATCTGTCCACTCTCAATAAGCTGTTTGCCGTCAACTGAAATGACGCCACAATGTATTCAATGAGGCCTTTTATAAAAACCGGGCTCGTGCAACCCACCATGATAACACAATAATGTCTTTAAACGGTTTGCTGTATGTTTAAATGTAAGTGTCTGATTTTGACCGCTATGTTGATTGCCTTACATTAACTGTACTTATAAACCTTGATAATACTTAATAGTATAGAATGCCCTCTTGATAAAAATACTTGAATTTCATTGATAGAATGTATCACCATCATCGTCTAATGAAAAACACAACAGGAATCGTAGTGAAATACCTTTATTGTAGAACTCAAACTATCCCAATATTTTTAATTATAAAGCTAGGCAGGACAGGTTTTAGCCCTGAATGATTGTTGTAAATCACATTATTCATAATAAATATGATAAAAAAATAAAAAATGTTAAAATACGTGCAATAATAATAATAATAATAATAATAATAATAACAATAATAACAGAACTCCCTCCACCTGCCGTCACATTTTTAGACCTACCATACGACCTATCATCTCTCTCCAGTCAGCCTAGAGAGACCACATTGTTCATATTGAGATTTAACTGAGAATCTTAAGTTATTCTTGCATAACCATTACCCACATCATACATGACACGTACAAAAAATAGTGCAGTAAAAGAAATTCAGAGTTATTAAACATCCTACACCTCAATATAATAATACGGCTTGACTATTTTCACCGTACGGTGCGTAAGGGAGGACCGTCACCCGCTCATCGGACCTACATGTTAGCGTTAGGGTATACAGTGAAAAACTATAGACTTCTAAACTTTAATTTATGGTTTTTCTCCCTTTGTAGAAAATGTGACTTATCTGGTTTTTCCACTGGAGTCTATGTAAGAGCATAAAGCATATGTCTCGCACCCAGTTAAAGTGGTCGAGGGTCCCAGCAGGTTAAACCATCCCGGGGTTGTTCTATTATTTGGTGTTCGTACGGTGAAAATAGCCTACCCAACTATAATCACCGTACGGTGAAAATAGCATCTTCCATAATAATAAGTATGAAAGTGTCTATTTACACGACTGGGTCTATCTTAAACGCTCGTCACCCCCTCGTTGAACCTACATGTTAGCGTTAGGGTGGATTTGCGCTGGTCGAGGGTCCCAACATGTTAAGCCAGCTGGGTTGGTCTGGTTCATTTTAATCATCAGAAAAACCTGACGTGTAGGGGAGAGGATTTTCTTTGTTTGCTGACACGTGGGACAGCGCTGTGATTTTTCCGTTATCGTGAGTAACATACTGAGACTAGTCGTGTAAATAACCTCGGCTTATTAGTTTTCATACATGATACAATCAAGAAAAAAGAAAGGCTTCATGTAATGATGAACCTTGGGCAAAGGAAAGTGCACTAAGCCATTCACTGAACTCTCTTGCTGTACTTCTGTTGTACACAAGAAAGATAATATCAAATATCGCGGATTCATGCTGATCAGATAATCAAAACACAGTTTCAGAAAAAAACACACAATATTAACACAGTTTATTTGTTTGTTTGTTTGTTTTCGTTTAATGGCGTTGACACAATATTGATACAACTTGGCATATCATTCGGAGAGATAGCATTGACATCTCGCAGTCATAACAGATTAAAACGTCATTGACAAAGTAGGTCTAAGCAACGACATATCTACACTTGGTTTGTTATTGGTGAACAACAGGGTGGTTTGATTAGGGTAAAAATGAGGGCGCTGTCTATTTGGGCCAGCTGGCCCAGCTAGACCCTAGAGTCTATTTGGGCCTATTGATGCACCTCTTTCTCTCTGTCCG
>JBCAUA010837025.1:0-13877 GCA_038406235.1 Peronia verruculata
AGTAAATTAGGAAAGAAAAATGAAATATCAGGGGATCTGAAGTTTCAAAACCCAATGTGAAACAACACTGGCAGGGTAGTTTAATACCAAAGCAAATATGATCACCAGAACCTGGATATAGATACAAAGTTTGTACACATCATATATGAAGGTTTGATTTGCATATCCTCACACCAACACTGAATGAACTGGCCGATGCCCACAGGAAAGAATAGATCATCACTCTCACTGACTAAAAACACATTGAAATCCTCTCTTGATTTCTTTCACTGAAGGTTAATTCCATTGGTAGTAAAGTACGAACAGGTCTAGCATTAAGCATCTTGCAGGAAAGAGATGGGAAGACAATACATATAGGCCTATCTGAGTATGAACAGGAACTGGCTGAAGAATCCCAGAGACCAGTAGAGGGCAAAGAAGATTTGAAGAGATTGGTGACCTCTTGCTTCACAGGCATCCCGACTACATCTGCAGAAGTTAGGAGAAAGGTGAACGAAGAATTGTCTTGCGCACAGGACCAATGAGTCGGAAGTCGCACCGGGTGATTTTGTCACAGCCATTTTTTACTTTTTTTTAACTGCCTTCCGACTATGATACCTAAATATTTCATTTTGTGAAAAGCAAAAAAAATTTAGTATCTTAGTCAGAAAGTAGCTATAAAAATGACCAAAAACGGCCGTATATCTTCACTGCCCAACATAGCGACTTCCGACTTATTTCCCCCGGTCGCAAAACATATGTAGACATGATTTTCACTTCACAACTCTGACGTTCCAAGAGTACCAAACCAAATCTTAATCACCAAAATAAGCCTTTAAAGTAGACTTGAGAAATTATACAGTGAAAATGCCATGGAGAGATTGGCCCTGATTGTTGTCTTGGATCAAAATTTGCCAGACTCACAAAACAAAGATGCCAGCATAACGAGAGCCCCACTAACTTAAAAACAAAATTTGAAACAATACATGGAAAGTGAAAAGGAAAGGACAAATGGAAAAAAAATATATGACATTAAAATTAGCAGGATCAATAGTGGGTCAAATTTCTATGATAAACTTAAGAGGAAAGTGAATGAAAACAGTGGAATTGAACCTCAAATTTTCCATTTTCAGTCCAGTATAATTAAAATGGACAAAACATCAAGGAATCACAGCTGACAAATTGACCCTCCTACAAACATGCACATATGGCACAAAATGACGAGTCTTGAGACCAGGGCAAATGAGTCGGAGGTTGCGCCGGCACCGCAGTGAAGATATACGGCCGAAATTTTTGGTGGTTTTTAACTACTTTCTGACTAAGATACATGTACTAAATTTTGTTTTGTTTCCACAAAATGACAATTTAACCTTTTTTAATCTGGAAAAAAAGAAATATTTTGGTATCATAGTTGGAAAATAGTAAAAAAAAAAAAAAAGTCGAAAACGGCTGTGACTTGAACTCACCCGGTGGGACCTCCGACTCGTTTGTCACAATCGCAAGACAAATAGAAGAATGGATAATAAATTGAGATACATCATGCAACTTTACATATTTGTGACACAGTGAGCAACACTCGTGAGTCAATTGCTATTCTCAATATTAAAACACAAAATATGGTCCATGAAATATGTCCAAATCTTGAAAGTCAGGTAATGTTCTAAAAGATCAGAAAACTATCAGCTCTTTGTGAAAATCAGTACACATCTGTGTAAAAGATTGTATGCTTGCTGCTAACACAGTTATATCTGCCAGACAAATGTATCATGTACAAGTCTACAGAAAACTCAATTTCACGGTAATGCAGAAATATAAAGTAAATAAAATTATCTTCATACGAAACTGTAAATATTTGTGTCAATCTGGTGGCACTAGTGGTGTTGATAAAATTCCCAAATATTTATTATATGTACAGGGTGACCCCTAAAAGATGAACTCTCACTGCTGCAGGAAAATTGTTCTACATGTCAAAAAGCTGTTTGGTGATAAAGTGACTTTACTGATGACCCCTTATATAACTCAATTAATTTTTGATGTCTTGAAACTAAAAGACGATGTCTCGTACTTCCAAGGAGATGAAAAATAATGTGGCTGAATCCATATGTCTCGCAGTCAATCAAAATGAGATGTATGTCGATTGGGATTTTAATATGTGAGAGCTCATTTCATACCCTTTCAGATGGTGAAAAAGTTTTGAGCTAGCTTTCTTCTAGCCAGAGCAGTTCAAAGAGATGCCGAATCCCCCACAAATGACCGAAATTTCGAGAAAATAAGAGTTTAAATCAATGGTCTAACTCATAAATCTACACACTTACCTCCGATTCAAATCTGATTTTAATGAGGAAATATTTATAAATTGAGGATAAGATCAATGCTATCATGTTCAGAGATGAATGCACTTTCGATTTCTACGATAAAAAAAAATTTGATATCTGACCCCTCTCATCACATTCAAAGCCCGATTTCTATTTTCTAGCCAAGCAACTAATGTCTCATTTCAACTGGCTGCGAGACATTTGTTTGCACTATCAACTGTGTTTGAGATGCAATGATTGTAAAGAAATCCATCTAAACGGTAGTCTTGTTTTTAAGTTAATTAGCAATGCATGTATTTACAATTTAAGAGAGAGTACATTTGGAGCGGGGGTACCTTGAAATGGCATGTATTCATACATTTTGTTACTTTAGGTAGCAATGTCAGCATTTGTGCTGCCAAAGGCACGGACTGGTTGGCTGATGTCATATGCATAATCTGTATGTTGATCAAAACAATAAGGCACTGATGAATTCTATTTTCTAATTATGTAGGCTAATGGAATCAGAAAATATGCTGAAGGGAACAAAACCGAGGGAGGGGACATTCAAATGTGACAGATCAAACCAAAATTAAGACATAGAATTACATCTTTCACCAAATTTATCTGTACATATTTATTGGAGAGAGACAGTTTAGCCACAGACAAAGTACATGTACTTTTACTCCCAGCCACCAATATCATCTTTGATAATCCATCAAACCTCTATCTGTGTGATTAAGTGAAAGCACTTTTTCCTCTTCCATTTCGATGAAATGATGAAAGATACTATAATATGCCTATAAAAAAACTTCTATAATAGAATCATATGCTCAACCATTGCCTTGAAACAACAGTGAACTGAGAGACATGTTTGCAAAATCACTGCTGGTGTAAGAAAACTACCATGGGGATTTTTCATCAAATTTTTCCCTATAGCTCAGATATATCTCAAAAAAAAAAAAAAAAAGAATATCCAGATTTTTTCACACTGAATCAGAGCTGTTCAACCCTCTTCAATATGGTGTTTAAAAAGGATAGCAGAAAGGTAAGAAATAGTATATGTCTCCAATGGAGGTTTTAATAGATATCATCATCTTGAAATTGAAACATTCTAAATATCCAAGTGAGCTGAGGTTTAGTTAGGTGAAAGTTGTGAGACATGAGTGTTAAAAAAAAACAACAACAAAATATTAGGCCTTTTCCATTAAAATACAAGTAAACAGTACTCCATCTTTCTTCATGTCCTCTTTGATTATATTTTTTGCAACAGTGAGCCATATAATAATGACCTAAACTGTGCTAAGTGTCCACAATGTGGTCTGTTCAAGGAGCTTATATTATTTACACTGGAGTGCAGACCCATGATGCGGCTTAACAAAAGTGTTGCGTGCCAACACTGGATGCCATGGCCCTGGAGACGTTGTTATTTTGATATGCTTGGCGTCCTTTACAACGCACGGAGTTAGTCGCTATTCTGATCCAGTAAATATTTTCTTGTAAACAAACTGATTAATTTTTTTTTTTTTTTTTTTAAATTGAGAACTACAGCAGGGGCAGAACATTGCAGACTTGCAATTATGAGATAATGACAGTGTGAATTTCGTACATGAACATCTGGTAGCATAATAACAATGGCATTAACTAGGTATCTTGCCTCCACTGGCATGGTTCCACACTCAGTTCACATGACGTCATGAGTCCGCACTGGAGTATAATAGTATAAGCTCCTTGAGTCTGTTCCATAATGCACACGAAGAAGCTGAATGCTTCTCATCATGTGATGCCTGACAATGTTTACAGCATTCACTATATCACCAAGTAATTACTACCTGAGACTAAGACCATCTCCACTACTGGGAACAGTAGTCAGTTTACTTTTCTCAACATCTGCTCACCAATTTATGAACTGACTATTTACATATATGTATTGGAGTTAGGTGATTCAATATTTTGTCATCATCAATGTCATGGCCCATGATATGACTATGTTGCGTGGTGTACATAGCAAATACATTCTAGTATACAGTAATGTATTCTTTGTACATAACCTGCAGGTGATCACATACAAGAGACCTGTGGTTAAAAGAACAGGAGATTATAGAACCAAAAATCCTTAAAATCAGCTGAATATGATGGCCCATATTATGCTATATATAACAATAATGGGTGGTGACAATCCAAAATACAATAATAATTGAAATACATTGCTCCTGTTTTCACACATTAAAATATGAAAAAAAAAAATAGCCACGAATATTATGCATATTAATAAACAAACAATGTCAGTGTATAATTTGTGCACAAAAGAAATGGAATTGCGAGGGTTTAATAGTTTCAATTTAAGGCACATGGTTTATGTGTATACAAGCAGCAATGAAATAAGCTGTAGGTCTAACATTAAAGTCAGTCGTAATAATGCAAGAACCAAACCTTAAAGAGTGGGAATGCTAAGGGCACTTTTGTAATCAAAGATTTAAATTTGGAAAAAAACTGGAGTTTTCAGATGAATCTCTTGTCCTTTGGTTTTGGCAAAACCGGACTCTGGACAAATCTTTCATGTACTGGTATTTGTTTGTGTAGAACAATGAAGGGATAGGCAAATTAATATTAATCCTGCTAATATGGCAGAGTAAGTAAGGGAAAAAAAAAAAAAAAAGAGAAAAAATCACCCTAGCACCATAATCATTACTTGTCACTTGCCTAATGAAACCTCATCCATGACTTCAGGTGGACAAAAACAGTTTCCCCCTTGTATTTCGTTATTAATATGACAAAGGTATAATTTTGAAGTTATGAGCTTTTATCAGAATGGTAACGACATGTATGTTCAGCTCCTCATTAGCTGTGGCGAGAATTGCATGCCCCCAGACCAATTTGGACGATGGTACAAGCTACAGTTAACGCTACAATGTTACGGTGAAGACGAATGACTGGTGATGAGCTGGAATTTAGGGTTAAGCTTCCGGCATGTATGCTCAAGTGTATGCAACTCCTTCTCTGTTGACTTTGAATGCATGAATTCAAATGGAAAATGATGTAAATCGAGTCATAAAAATATTTAAAAAAAAAAAAAAGATTTATTTTAAACAACGGCTATGGAAAAGAATATCTATCATTTTTACACTTACATGGGTACAAAGTAGATCTAATTATTCTAATTGGCTGCTTCCTATATCACGTGAGTTACTTTCCTTTTGTCAAAGATCAGAACTACAGGCTTTGTAGAGAAGCTTAAGAAAAAAAAAATCCCTTTAGCTCTTTTTATTTGAAAAGTATGTCCTGATATGAATTCCTACATGTTTTGCCTTACATTACTTTTACTTGCAGTGCTTATCAATTCTGCATCACTGACAAAGGGAAATAAATCATTTGAGTGAAATATGCCATCCTTATCAAGTTATTCCATTCAGTGTAAAAATTTTCTAACCTTTGTCCAATCACATGGCAAAAAAAAAGCCAGTGAAAGTACTTGAAACCTTTCACTGCATTGTCCAATAAAGTAAAGTACATGTATGCTCTCATTGCTAGGTTTCCACCTGCTTTCAGCATAAACAAAATTGAGTGGTCCCCTGTAGTGAATACGGATTGTTTCTGGCCAGCTCTATAAAGTACTTCCCTTTGTCACACACAAAAGGTGGTGAATAATCAACAAGAAAACAAAACAAACAAAAAAATCACCTTTTTCCTCATCATTTGAAAGTAGATTTGATAACAAAAAGAACAACAATAAATCGGGATAAGACAAAAAAAAAAAAAAAAAATTGTACCCTTTGTGTCTAGCAAAGAGATGAAAAAGGACTGATTCAAGAACCAACTCTACAGTCCTAAATAAAAAATATTGGAAAGAGCCAAAGTATACTGGCAATATATTTTTCCTGCTTTGATTCATAATAAGCATTCCTTAGAAAGAAAGAAAGAAAGAAAGAAAGAAAGAAAGAAAGAAAGAAAGAAAGAAAGAAAGAAAGAAAGAAAGAATACCCTAAAAAATGTGACTGCCATCTTCTTCCAGTTAGCTGGTCATACCTAAACATTCAAGCCATTTTGACATGATACATATCTCTATTTCATTTCCTCACTGTGAGTACAATGACAGCTGCATAGAGTTATCAATAATTTACTTTCTATATTATCCCTAATGTGGTTCTACGAGTTTGAGTATAAGTTTTCAAATATTACATGAGAGACCAAAAAAAATAAAAAAATGATTTCTCATTCACCTCACCATTAATGCAACCTGAAATGTGATCATACTGAAAAATTGCATTCTTCAAGGTGTGTTCACTTGTCAAATTATAACCAAGATGGCATAAAACTCAGTTGCGTGTCACTCATGTTAAATTTGACAATTCAGATTTAAAAAGGTAGATTCATACAACAGCGAAATGCATTTTATTTAATCATGCAAATTATTGGAATAAATGACAGAATTAGGAAAATCTATGCTGCATCTCTCTGAGAGCAAAAAAAAAATCATACTGCACGGATAGCATGTGAGGGACAAAGGACAAAATGTGACCCGTTCTACACGTCTAGTTAAAAACAAATAAGGCAAGAGTGGTCAGCTGTAAATAATTTGGTATAAGTTGCATCTCATACAGGTCAGTAAACTTGAGCAAATCAATCGGGAAAGGAATATCTTGTGTTGAATGTGCTAAAACAAAAAAAAAAAACATGAAACGGGGATTATTGTCATTACTGACACATTTTTCTATAACCCACCATAAAAACTCTTGCTTCAAACAATAAAATGGCTCCACATCGAGGCCCTTAATCTAATCAGTTTTCTTTTTTTTTTTTTTTTAAAAAGTGAAAGGAACTAAAAAATAGTATACTGAGCAGAGAAATAAAGTGGGTTATTAAATTTTAAGACAGAGTTTTCTTATTGAACAAGACCTCATAAAGGAAGTAGATCAGAGTCAGGAAAAGGTGAAGGCGTTTATAAAATCACTGGCACGGAAAGATCTAAGTCAAATGTCATTATTACCCCTTTCAACCATGAAAGTCTGCAGCTCGTGGTCAAAAGAAAAGTTTTCAGCGAAAAGATATTATTATGTCCCTTGCCATAATGTCATAGACACAACACAAATGCCCAGATCACTTTACGTGAGTTTTGAGTTGAATAGATTGTGTTACACACGTGGACCATACATTATTAGCAAAAAATGCCCTCTGACAACTCATCTCCAAGAGGAAATTAGCAAAAGCTGGTTGTTTTCATTACATCAGAATGTTACCCTTAACTCAAGCAAAATGAGTTGAGTTTTTTTTCTAAAAAAAAAAAAAAACCACTAAAAAATAACTAAATAGTAACAATATGTCTTGCACTCAGGGCAAATCAGGTGGAAGTGGCGTCAGGCAATCAAGTGCTATAGCCATTTTTAACTATTTTCTGAGTCAGATATCAAAGTTTTTTTTTTCAGGCTGGATAAGGTTGAATTTTGTTTGTTTTGTGGAAAAACAAATAAAAAATTTTGGTATCTCAATCAGAAAATAGTTAAAAATAGCCGTAACTTGAAATCGCCCATCACAACTTCTGACTCATTTGCGCAAGACAAATGGTGGCACATAACAACAGAACAAAACTTTGCTTAAAAATTGGAAAATTTCAAAAAAATTACATAAGTTGATGAAATAAATCGGATGTCAAATTTTTCATGAACAAGAGTTGTTATCAGTGAAAAAGGAAGTGTGTTTACAGCACCTTAAGGTTAGATATTACTGGGCTACAAACTTCGCTGTATCAAGATATTCATATTCAAAGTAAACCTGTGATCTCATGGTGAATAAAATCCAGTTCTTTCAATGAAATCTTCCTCTACTATTCACAAGGATGACTGACAAATATAAATACCTCCACATTAATTCCATGATATTTTTAAAAGGGAAAAAAGGATAAAGAAAATAAAATATAGCAATGAACTTAAGCTGATGACAGAATAAATCTAGAATAAAAGACCTTTCTCCAAAAGTTTGGTAAGAAACGGCAGTATGAATTCTGAAATGCCACATGAGAAATATAGACCAAAAAAATGAGGGTCATAAACTAAAGATGCAAAGGATGAGCTGCATAGCTGCATTTCACATGTGAGACAACAGTTAACTTGAACACAAGAGCAATGATGTGTCCACAATGCCATGAAAAAATACAATGCCATGAAATGTGCTACCCCAAACTGAATACACTATAAACTCTGGAAGACCAGTAATGTCAAAAACAAAACAAAAAAAGAAAAGTAAGCAAACAAATACTGTTTTCATGAGTCTTGTCAGGCTAAGTCAAAAAAGAAAATTATAGAGGTATATTTGAGCTAGTTCTAGTTTGTATGCCATGGGTCTACAAGATACATGTACCAAGAAGTATTGAAACTAAAAATGAACTAAATGGGAGCATATCAGCAGTTGGTGAAAATACATAGGTGAACAAGCGGTTGGTTCTTTTCAATATGGCATATGATTGGCCTGTGCCATTTTCCTTGAGCAGTGCTGCAAAATGTTATATGCATCAAACAGCACAACAGATTATTCAGGCTGTTTTGAAATTCAACCTTTTCCAGGACATATGACTGGCATGCCCAGGAGTATATGGAAATACATATGAAACACAGTCACAAAACATCCAACAACAGTTGCAAACTAAAGATACAAGTACAATAATACTATGTATAAACTGTATTTACAGTCATACGTGAACGAATGACATAATATGAGTGCAGTTCTCTGTTGCCCTATCTAGATTTTTCCCATTTTGAGAAAATGATGAGTTGTGCTTAGCAGCTGTTTTTGTACACAGGAGATGAGACAAAATGATTTTCAAAATCATCCTGTTTTGGCAAGTGATAGGTGAAATGACTACAGTATATGGTAGATTTACTATTCCTTTTTCACATGACATATATATCTCCAAATTGCCCAAAATGGAGCTAGGACAACAAAGAACTGAGCGTGAGATAACATTTTAATCCCTTCACCCCAAAACAAAATCAAATTCAAATTCTCATGAACAGTAGAAGAAAAATAATTATATTCTGGCAGTATATTGTAAATGTAGATTATTGTTGTATATGAACGCTGTAGCTCACAATATCATAATAACAATGATAAGCAGTATGGAAAAAAAGTGGGAAGGGCAACAGAGGGTCGGAGGAGGTAGAAAGGGTACATTACAAGGAGGAAGGCGATTTAATGAGGTGACAAAGGTATTTCTCAAAAGGAACAAAAAGTATCTGAGCAATATTTCACCCACAAATTCTCTCTTTTCTCTCCAGAAATGAGAAGAAACGTGAGTACAGTGGTATGTAAAATTGTTTTAAGGTGTTCACTATCTATGTTGACAAACAGATCAAATTCAATAGACTCAGTTGCTCGGGAAAGAATGTTAATTGCTGGAAATCCATAGGAAACTAACAGGAATGTCTCAAATGAAAACACTGTCAAAACATCAGCACTGAATCAATCATCTTCTTCCCTGACAAGGACGTGAACAAATTTCATTTTGCAAAACATCCAGACACATAATTTCAATCAAAAATCGTTCAAATGTTTTAGACCTACATGCAGTCAACCAAGTGTAAAGTAAAGTGCCACTGTTGTTGACAAATATGGAACCTAACTGAAATTAATAAGCCAAAAACTGAACAGATTCAACTAACCACAATGAATGACAGACTTGGCCAGCAAAATCACTCTGAAAAATGAATATTGAGGAACCCAGGATGGAATCGTTAGAGATGAACATGTCCACAAATTCTTAACTGATTTGATGACTAAGATATGAAACAACTGTGTTTGTAAATACTGTGGGTTCTGTAAGAAAGATAATGTTCCACAGTGCAGGTTGGACTTTGATTCCTCGGTGGCAATACTTGCCATGATTTCTGCATGTAATGATAAACAAAAGCTTCATTAACATATCTGCTGGAAAATCATACATCTTTGACACACACAGACAAACAAATCATCTGTCTCAATTTTTTTTTTTTCTTCCATTCTTTCTGTTTATCCAACAACATACACAATGCATTCTGAATTATTCTGATCTCCTCTTGCAAATACTGTTTCAAATCTCATTTTTGCAGCCTGTTTCAAAGTTGATATTTCAAATTTGCCAACTTTTCTGCTCGTCATGAGCAAACTAAATTTGGGCCACAGCCGTTGTCTCCCTTATTCCTCCTTAATCTCCTCATGGACAGCAAAGAACAACTTCTGTGTGATAGCTGAGAATTTGCCTGGGGAAAGAAGAGAAAGAATACAAATGATTTAAAAAGGGAACAATTATAACATATAAAAATTATCATCTTTTTTTTTATATATAAAACACAAAGAAAAATCTATGTCCAGCAAACAAGTTAGTAACAGCCAGTACACTCTATATCACTGCTAAATTAGAAAGTTTGAATCGATGAATCTGCTATGCTATATATCACTCCACACAGACTCGACAAATGGTCAGTATCACAGGAGTTTAAGAAGTATGGAACTAAGATATCAAAATTGGGGTTTTGCTGTTTTTAGATACTTTTATCCCTACTGACACTAGGAAAATAATAGATGGGGCCAGAAACACAGGCTTTATGCTCCACACTGGCACAACTAAGAGACTGCAGAGAAAGATTATGAAATTTCAGTTGTAAATTTTTCAATATGCATGTTTTCTTCACTTTTTCTCCCTTCAGCTTTTTTATTTTTTATTTCTGAACCATCTGACTTGAAATTTGGAATATATATTCTGTAAAGAATGGGGTTTAACAATATGCATCCTTTTTCTGAATTTCATTTGCAGTCTTTCTGAGGAGAATTTGATATGTGGTAGAAAACAAAGAAAAACTTATCTGTCAATATCACATTTCAAAAATTTATAACAAACACTGTATGACATAGAAACAAAAAGACTAATGCATATTATCTTTTACATAGACCTATGTTATCATGTGTAGAATTTTCAGATGAATCACTACTCTGAGAGCCTGTAGCTTTTGAAAAAAGTTAATTTTCAAAACACAAAATCGAATATGGCAGCAATGTCATGGCAACCTGATGCAAAGTAAAACATTTTTGAACAATTTTCTTCTCTTTAGACATGCTGAATCTATATTTGAAGCATAAAAATAATTCCTAGTTCAAGCATTCAAGAAATCACTCTCATGACCTGCACCCCACTTATGAAGAAAACACTGATTGGGCAAAAAGAGTACTTATTTGACTAAGCAAAAACCTTGACATCCCAGCCGGAGTGTTTATGCCCCTCTGCTCAAAATAAAACACTCATTGATGTTTGCTACCGCTCCACCACGAGATCCGAGAACAACTGTCACAAGTCCCGTGCACTTTTTATGCTTTTCTGTGTCAATGATAGTGAAGCGTGTTAAGTGTTTGTACCCTCTTACTAAAAATTGATAGGGATTTCCAGCCTTTAAGGTCCGAACAAATCTACTGATAGACTGAGCAGCAAAATGATGGACCACTACTCACTGAAAGCTATCCTGAAACCTTGTGGCTTCTTCTCCCACATCACTCCCAACATGTACACGGGCACTCCTGTGGCAATCATGATCAGGCCCATCAGACACTCCATAGGAGACATGGTCAGGGGAGTAATGATTAGAAATACACACACTATGAGGTAAAAGATGGGGAACACAAGGCTGACCTGGAGAAGAAAAAGTACAGTAAATTATTGTGAAAAAAAATTGTTGTCAGTGATGCAAAAGTCCCAATAACACAATTTGAAAGGATGAAATTTTGGAGGGAGCTTTCACATACGAAAAATAAAGATGAAAATCAAATGGAACATAACAAAACAAAATCAAATTAAAAAAACTGGAATAAAGTAAAACAAACACAATTTAAAAGAAAAAATCTTATCTTTTGCTATTTTGCAAAACTCCCTATGTGGCAATTCACTAGCTACTATTGATGAATAAATATATTGTTGACCATTCATAACAATGGGAACAAAAAGCAAACAAACAAACAAATAAATAAATTAAATAATTATAATCATAATATAAGAACAACCAAAAAGGAAAGAAAAACCACATTACACTGATATTTATTAATTTGTCTAACAACTTTAAACGAGTCAAAGTTTTAAAATGCATCCTCTACAGCAGTATGTCTCACTTTACATAACTAGTACAGGAACATTATAATTCATGAGGCAAAAGTTCCTGTGCTTAAATCCAGATGATTACCATACTTATTGCTACACTGACATTGATTCATGCAGTTCCCATTATATCTGTATATGTAATTTTAACCACTATAAACCTATAGTTAACACATGGCTACAGTCACTGAATGCTAGGAAATTATTTCATACATTACATAGCCACCAGAGCAGGTTTGAATAATTCAAACACAAAAATTCTAGAGAAGTTGAAAGCTGGCTTTCACAAAGTGCTGAGATGCAAATTACAAACACAGAAAAATCCATAGAATGAACCCTCAAGTATTTAAGCAAGGAAGGACGGAAATTTTCCAGGTTGGTGTTTAACACAGACTGAAAACTTTCTTATTTGTCCAACATAATAAATACTTACGAGTTAGGGGTCTGCTTTCTGTGTACCCCAATGTCAGACTGACCCTGTGACATTCTCCCTCAATATTAAATTTTTTTCCATTCCTACTACAAATTTTCTGAGTACCGTGTGCTAGAACATAATGTTTTCTTTTACTCTACCACTGATCCTCCCCATTTACTGTGCTATGACTAACTATTTTCTTCATTCTACCTCAAATTCTCTGAACACTATGTTGTAAATGTTTTCCTTATTCTGTCACAAATTTTGCCATTATTATCTGAGAAGACTTACCAATTTAATTATTCCACCACAAACTTGTCCCATACTATGTGCCAAGACTTAGAAGTTTTCTTTATTCTACCATAAATCCTAATATAGTGTGATGAGACTTAATATTTTCTATATTTTACCACAAATGCTCCCAAAATTACATGTCAAGAAAGATTCTTTATTATTCCACAAATATTCTCCTAACATCATGTCACAAGACTTAGTCTTTTCTTTATTGTGCCAAACATTAAGTCTTTAGACTTAATGTTTTCTTTTATTCTACCACAAATTCTTCCAAAATTGTGTGCTAAGACTTCTAGGTTTTCTTTATCCCGCCACAGATCCTCTCTATAATGTCATAATACTTTATGTTTTCTTTCTTCTGCCACTAATCCTCCTAATGTTGTGTGCTAAGTGTTCCAAAACCATAAAACTGTTAATAAATATGTCAGCAAGGAGAAGGCACTCAAACTTACTTTAATAGGCCTCTCTAAGTTGGGTCTGGTGACTCTGAGAATGAGTAGCCCACTCACAGACATGCCAATGAATAAAGTCTCCACAAAACTGGCATAGTTGATGAGTGCATAGATATCGCTAGATGACAACATGATCAGCGAGGTGATGCACTGTAATAAAGAGATTAATGATGATTTTTTTTAACATTAACTTCATTTGATATGTGATATTTTAAAAAGAAATAATAGTAATTTATTAAATAAATAAATGTAGAGAATGGTAGGTAGGTAGGTAGGTAGGTAGGTAGGTAGGTAGGTAGGTAGGTAGGTAGGTAGGTAGGCAGGCAGGCAGGTAG
>JBCAUA010837036.1:0-10000 GCA_038406235.1 Peronia verruculata
ATAGATAGATAGATAGATAGATAGATAGATAGATAGATAGATAGATAGATAGATAGATAGATAGATAGATAGATTTCCTGATATACCTTGTTATCCTCACATATTCCAACCATCCCATATTCCTAGGCACAGCCCTATGTCCGTAACTATCTCCTCTCCCCCTTCCTCCCCTCCACCTGGGTTACTGTTCACGGTTTTTCTATGCCTTTCAACCTCCTCGGGGTTGGTATCACGGCGATGTCCACATCTATAGGTATGCTTCTATCCTTAATATCCCTGTTTTACGAGATAATCCTATATCTTTTGTATTAGTACTGTGAGGTTCCATTTGCTCGCATTACATCATTTTTCTGCTTTCTGCTTTTTTCTCTTGTTTTCCTGTCCTCCACGTATTGTCAAGTGATTTATTTTCTAGGGACAAAAGCTACCCACGCTAATACTCCTGCTACTTTGACCTTTCATTGGAGAAAATCCTTGACTTAATCTTTCATGGCCAGTGACACTAATCGCCTTGAAAGCTCTTACAAATGTCGAAGTTTTAGCTTTTTTGTGGGAGCGATGTTGAAGGGTAAGGCCTTAAAATATGGTTAATTTGTTGTCTCTCGGCTTTCAGACTGAAGTACGAAAAAAAAATAATCATGGTGGATTCGCCAAAACGCTTTTACCTCTCCACAATAATGCTACTCTTTGATGGACCCATGAGAGCAACGCTATTCACTGGATGTCAAAATCGAGCTAGTAATAAGTAACAACAGATTTATTCAGACCATGTGAAGGCTGGAAATACCCGCGTCTATATTTAGCAAAGTGTACAAATACTGCAAACTATTCACAAATTTGCCTCACTTTTCGGTTTGACCCTGTTATAGTGGGTAGGAAATGTATGCCTAAAATTCTTCGCTGTGAGTCTACTGAACCTAGGCGGCCCACAAATAGTAGTAGTAATGAGTAGTGTTAATGATTCAATGACGTAAGAAAGGGTATGACGTACTTCCGGGGTCATGTCTTTTCCTAGATGTTTGTGTTTATCTATTGTTACATGCTGTGTTATTTCATGGTCGAGCGTAATACACATAGGTTAGTGCTCTATTTTTAGTAGGGGGTACAAATATTCCCATTCCGCCGGGGATTCCCAGGTTTGTGCTTAATCGAATATGGATTATTGCTATCTTTTGAATAAAACACTGAATAGGACCGTATGCTTGTGGATGTGGTTAACTTTGACACTCTGGTTTCATAAAAAGCCTCCGTTCCTCGGTCACACCATTGTATTAAATAATGTTCAAAGCCTGGCTTTTTTTCTTCACATGTACGATAGTGTCAAAACAAGTGTCGGCAAACGTTAATGGCGCTTTTGCCGTTTACCAAGATCTTTGTCTTCATCTGAAAAAACAGAATGTAACATTGCATTTCAAGCGCCTCTCTTCAATCAGCCGGATGTACTACACTTCCTTTATACGTTTTTCTACCTCCTTATGGAAGTTAGCTCGGCGGTTCTGTGATTTAAAAAAAAAAAAAATCCAGTTTAAAATAACAATAAAAATCCTGTGTTAAAAACTCCTGTAAAAGAAAAAAGAAAAAATAAAACTAATAATAATCATAAATCCTGTCATAAAAAATCAACAAGATGTTAAAGGTCTTCCAACTTGAGGGTCAGAGGGTCTGAGGGTGTCGCTGCGTTGTTTTGGTCCCTATCGTCCCTATCTCCTACTATACTTTTTCCTGCTCTGTCTACACAGGATGAGCCCTTCAGTACTAAAGGATGTGCTGTAAGTCATATTGAGCAAACTGTCAATAAATAGTGTTCGGACAAAAATGTTTCTATATTTTTGGTAATGTCCTACTCATTTAAAAAAAAAAAAAATGTATTTTTAAAAATGCCGAATGGTGCCTATTAGGCAGGGAAATGGATAAAACCATAATTTTCTGCATTGCTGTTTCTCGGCATAATTACACAGTCTGGCTCGCACTTTTGCCCCTCTCTAATGTGCTTTTTGTTTCTTGTTTAATTCATTCATTCTCATTCCGTATCGATCGCTCTGGGCTTTTGTTTTTTTTTCCCTTATCTCCATGACTTGGCCAACGAATGTTGCCAGCAGTTTCTTTATTTTATCCCTTATTCTTCTGAATCATTTAGGGCTTCTTTCTTTCTTTCTTTCTTTCTTTCTTTCTTTCTTTCTTTCTTTCTTTCTTTCTTTCTTTCTTTCATTCCTTCTTTTTTCTACTTTCTTTCTTATTTCGTTCTTTCTTTCAATTATTTTTTGTCTTTCTTTCATTTCTTTCTTCTTTCTTTGTTAAATTTCTTTTTATCTTTCTTTTACCGTTCTTAATTCCTGTCTCTCTTTCTCTGTCTCAGTCGCTCTCTTTGTTTCCATACTTTATGCATTTTTCAATGCAGAAAGTGGGCTCCCTGCAGAATAATACTTCAACTTTTTCTTTTCTCTATCTCTCTCTCTTCTCTTCCACAGTTAATTAGAATTTGGGCATGCATTAAGAAATACTGAACTCAGCAGCTCCTTTTGCTGTGCGTATTCAGAGTAGTTGAAGTGACATCAGTTCGTCAGTATTTCAGTAACTACTCCATCAGTCAGGACTTTAGAGTTGTCACTGCCTCAGTGAAACTATAATTAAAGACAACATTATCTTTTTACTTTTATCGCTATAAAACAGAACTAGTCCTAGTCAGTTAGTGCAGCTGTTTATTTTTTTTCCTGTGAGCTAATGAAGACGCAAACCTGTCCCATAATCTTCCTCTCTCTGTCTCTTTTTAAACATGTGGACCTGTCTGTCCGTTTGCTTGTCCGATCTGTTGTCTGTTTGTAAAATCATTCACTGTCAGACAACACCACCACCACCACCACCAACAACAACAACAACAAAACGGTAAGAAGCCCGGTGCCGAGTTTGTTTTTTCCTTAATTGTGGAATGTCACTTTTGTACATAGCAGACTAACAGTCAATAGAGGTTGACCTTTTGTGATACTAATGTTAATTCTCAAAACAAGCTCGGTGTATGTGCTAGCTACTGCTACTACCTTTAACTAAACCTACAATCACAGAAAACTCCACAGGTTTGGATTATTTGTCTCTTTCATGTTCAGCTTGCAGTTTCTACCTCACCTATGAACAAATATCTACACTTTCCCCCTCTTTGATAAGATAGCTGTTGTTTCGTAACATTCACACAGCAAACAGTACACGTATAGGAGGTGTTGAAATTTTCCTGTCTGTCTGTCCTTCTATCCATCTGTCTGTCTGTCTCACTTTCTTGGTTCTCTTGTGATCCCTCTTTCTTCCACGCATCCATATCTTCTATAATTTTTTTTTTTTTTTTTGTCTCACAATCCGAATAAACAAACAAAAAAGATTAATTTATTAACTCACAAAGCTTCAAGGCAAAGCTAGATGGTTGGATCAATTGGCATATTTTAGCCCAAAGGTGAAGTGCCTAGTTCTCAAAACTGTAAAGAATACTACTACTCCCTGTGGAATCTTCCAATGACATTAATAATACCAAATTTAATTCAACTTTCCGCCATTAAAACCCTCAGCTCTGGTACATTTAAAAAAAAAAAAATCTCTTCTCTCCCCTTATTTTAGAGTAAACACACTAATTTGTTTTCTTAGGGGCATTATCTTATTGCAGTGAAATGCCACCTTGTTAAAAGTAATTACCATCATCATAAAAACAGTACATTTTCCCCCCGCCTGAGGTGATTATATCTCTCATTATGATTCTTCTCACATCTAAAAACGAACAAACAAACAAACAAACAAACAAACAAACAAACAAAAACAAAACAACAACAACAACAACAACAACGACAAACAAAAACAAAAACTAGACTCTTGGCAAATATTATGCAACGTTATTGTGCAAAGCTTTATGCAGAGGCTTTGTTGTTTGTTTGTGTTGGAGTCTAACGACACATCAGCACGATTACGGCTAGATCTATATTGTGTCAAACACGGTAAAATACGTTTACACGTCAAAAAAAAAAAGAGTGGAAACAAAGCCGGAGAGAAGACAGGAGCAAAATGAGAGAGAAAAGATGTCTCCGGTATAATGTCGAGGATAGCACTCCATGGAAGACATCCCACCGATGACGGGTTAACACCGCCTGCAGGTGGGAGCAGAGAACCTACTTAAAAACCTGGCCCCCACCCCCTTGCAGAGGGTAATGCTCATTTTTTGTTTATTCATTTTAATAATCTTTTGACAACAAGTGTATCGGACTAAAGCCTTTATAGCTGTTTTTAATTCTTACGAGTCTGAGGTTCAGTTTTTGCTCTGCATACATCGCTAGTATAGTCGTTTTTATCGACGATACACGTCGTATGTTATGCTATTACGTGTACTTTCGTCCCGGTTGGAATGGAATCGAGTATTTTCATAACACTTCAGACTGGCATCTTGGCTTCTACTTTATGACGTACCCCGGACGTACGTCGTCAGGATAGGAGTTTTGCTGTTTAGATCCAAAATGAACTGGCGAAGTCCTTTAGAGTGAGGAACTTCTCTTTTTTGGAGAAGTCCTTCTTAACAAACCATATGCAGCCTGAAACCAAAATTATCATAATGTCATGGTAGAGATTACCGTGACGTATATGGAAACTGATGTCTTGTTATCACTCCAGAACTAGCAGTATTTTCCACATTTATGTACAATTCTGCAATTCTCTTATGCCCAGCTTAAATCAAGTTAAGGATTGGATGCATTCTCTCTATTGTGGAACCAAAACCTGAAACGTATACTCATTATTCATATCATTCATGGAGAAAAGTTTAGTGTATTTACTCTTTGTACGTTTAAGTCGGAATGAAAAGTCCATGCAGGGCTGTTTCATTGAAAACCTGCCTGAAAGAACGTATTTTGCGGCGGTATATCATTTTACAGTATATAATGTTCCCGGATCAAATCTTCAAGCCATGTTTTACTCTTAATTCTTTCAATTCCGGGATTGTTATCTTCGAAATTTTGAAATTACTTCAGATTTTCAAAATTAAGTATCGGGCATTCGCTTCAGGCATATAAACAAAATCTCAGACCTTGTGAGTGTCTCGCCTTCAGCTTAAGACAAGGATAATCGATTTTGAGACAGAGGAAGCAGCAGATTGAAGCCACAAATATCCGGACAATGAAAAGCATGGAGTTCCGGTCACATAGATGTGTCTGTCTTTTATATGTTATATGCCCTACAATCCCTACGATCGCGATAGATCATGACGTCAAGAGGCGGCTCTAGGTGGAATTAGGGCCAGGAAGAGCAGTGCTAGTGGTTTCCTGTGCTAAGTTTCAGTTTCAACAGTACACGAGTCCAAAGGTTCATGTTTTTCATCAGATTGATAGCAAGTAGGTCTATGTCATAATCAATCATTGAGGAGTACACTTCACACCACTCTTTTAGCAAATCATTATTTTAAGGACACAACTGCTCCCAGAAAGGATACTTTACCTATATATATATCTATATTTTAAATTTCAGTCTGACTTTTTGGGCCCATATCCATTATTAAACCATCAGTGTAAATAGTTTGTCAGTGATCTCTGCTGTAAAGAACCAAAAACAGACAGTTTATAAAATATGCATGAGTCCAAGGGCACACATGGAAATATAATCTACATGAGATCTGTCAATAGTTTTTAGCTTCATGACAAAAACATATGGCATTTTTTTTCTCTCTTCAAAGTTTGCCTGTAGCTCACGGTTGCTATGGCCGAATTTTAGGATAATACATCCAGATCTGTCTATGAATGGTTCGGTTACCAATAATCCCCAATGATGGCCAGTAGTCTTCCGTGTTTCTATGGTATGTGTTATCATTTAGCACCACCTTCATCTAGTAACTGAATGTTGCACATGAAAATCTGATTAAAAATCGTTTGTTACTCATTCCATTTTAAATTCCTCCCAAACACCACACACTGTAATCGTAAAGAATGGATCTTACAATTGCCTTTAATCTGTCGTTTCTGAAACAATCACAGAGATTCCGTCAAACAACAAACAAAACAAAACAAAAAATCTTGACATTCCACTTGTGCTCTGTTGACATTTTCAGAATCAATGATTATATTTTACATCATTTGTCCCATGACATGTCAGAGAAGGCACGTATTTATAGAATTAATATTACATCCACGCCTGAGAAAGACAAGATTTAAAGAAAATTCTTAAGCGTTCCTAAGTGTCTTGTATAGTTGTTCATACAGAGCCCTTTACAACTGCTGAATCAGTGACATTGAATTTAATGCCATAGCAACGCTCGACTTGCTGTTCAGAGGCAGTGCCATGAATACAGATGCCCTCATCAGGTGCCCCCGGGCACATGTGGCGTTGAATCTCAAACAAAAGAAATGAATGCTAATAACTGCATTTAAAGCGGACGCGAGTCGCATCAATACGCAGAAAAAAAGCTCTTGAAAAAAGCAAAGAAAGAAAGAAAGTGCTGTGTATCGAATCGAAATGCAGTGTTGAAATAAAAACTAAATAATTGTTCTATCCGTTGTCCGGCCCTTAATCCGCTTGTCTCCCTTTTCAGTTCCGCATTAATCCATCTGTGAGTAGTTTTTCCCTCATCATCAGTTCTGTCTCTCTCTCTCTCTCTTTATTTCTCTGTACCTTCTCTCTCATCGTAACGATGTCTAGCCGGAGACAAGACCTTTTATTTCAAAGGAAGAGATGATGTTTTGTGTGTTTTGTGTGACATTGCGCTTATTTTGTGAGTTTTCCATGAAACTGTACTGGCTGGGCGGACATAATGGTTATAGTAACTGCTTCATATTGAGGGAATTTCCTATGAATTTTGACATGATCGTTGTAAAGATCAAAACTGAACAAATCACCTCCCCCCCCGCCCCCAATTACCTCCCGCCCTCACCTTACCCTATCCCTTTGGCTATTACGTTTCTGAGAAAGCCTTTGGATAGATGGATGGATGGTTGGATGGATGGATGAAATGATGGATAGCATGGATGGATGGATGGGCGTATGAATGGAGGATGGAGGGAAGGATGGGTGGATGGATGGATGGATAGATAGATAGATAGATAGATGGATGGATGGGTGGATGGATGGATGGATGGGTAGATGGATGGATGGATGGGCGGGTTATGGATGGATGGAGTATGGGAACATGAATGGATGAATGGATGGATAGATGGATGGATGGATAGTTGGAAGGATGGATGGATGGATGGATGGATGAATGGATGGATGGATGAATGGCTGGCCAGATAGATAGATGGATGGGCGGATGGATGGACGGATGGATGGATAGATGGAAACATACTTCTTTTTACCTCTATCAGTTCGCTGATTTCTTTAATAACTAGTCACGAAAAGGAAGAACAGCACAGCGAGAACCGATGTATTGGCACGCCAAAAGGTCAGCCCTGCCCAGGCTTCACACAGTTCCCCTTGCCCCTGTTAAGGTCTCCATACCCAGCTAGTCTCCTCATCAGAAAGCGTTTCTTTCTGAATTAGCCTGCTCACCATCTGACAACGCCTGTGTTTGAGAGGCCTTGTTGGGGCTGGGACGGTGCTCACCTTCGATTTTCTGTCTCGGATGACATCTCTCCTTTTTTGCCCTATTGTAGCCATGTAACGCTGATGTGTCGCCCATTCGTTCCATTATCTCTTTCTCAAAAGACAAAGGCAATGTCAGACTTAGCTATCCTGATCCTATCTCTATAGGTCTTAGGCAATTTTCTTTCTTTCTTTCTTTTCTTTTCTTTCTTTCTTTTCTTTTCTTTCTTTCTTTCTTCCGTCTTTCTTTCTTTCTTTCTTTTTTCTTTCTTTCTTTCTTTCTTTCTTTTCTTTCTTTCTTTCTTTCTTCCTTCCTTTCTTTCTTTCTTTCTTTCTTTCTTTCTTCCTTCCTTCCTTCTTTCTTTCTTTCTTTCGCTCTTTCTTTCTTTTGCTCATTCTTTCTTTCTCTCTTTCTTTCTCACTTTCTTCTTTTTCTTTCCTTCTTTCTTTCTTTTTCTCCCTTTTTCTTTCTTTTACTTCTTTCTTTCTTTCTTTTTTTTCCTTTCTTTCTTTCTTTCTACTTTGCTTTTTTATTCTAGCTTTCTTTCTTTCTATCTCTGTGGCTTTCTCTGGTTCTTCGTTTCTTTACTTTGTTTCCTTTTGTCTGTCCTTCTGTCTTTCATTTGTTCTTTCCATCTGTCGTTCTTTCCTCTTCTTTTCTTCTCCTGATCTAAATTCATTTACGAAACATGAATATTAACGACATCAAACAATATCTAACACTCCAGCTATTTCTATCGCTTCTTTGTATGCAAAGTAGTAGTAGTATCGACTTTAAATGCCTACCTAGCTTAGTGAGAAAACCGATAATTGTGGTAAGAAATTTGTAATTTTGTCATATTTTATCATATATCACTGTTAAATTGTATGATTTTATCAAAATATTATATAGACATTTTAATTATATTATTCTTATTATACATTATGTTTTTCCTTTACATATATCATGCCTACTATTATCACGGCGTTTTTTAAAATATGTTTTATAGTAAGAGTGGAAAAGATATGTTGATTAATGTGATTATGAGAGACACAGCAAACGAAGATTATGTACAGTCATATGGTACTCTTAAATTGCCAGAGACAACTGCAAACAAAGTCTGGGATTTGGGAAGGACTTACCTCTTTCATTGACAAAAATAATGTTTAATTATTGAGCAAGACAATAGCGTAAAATTTTTGAGCAAGACTACAAAGAGGAGAAACTGGGGATACAAGTTTGCTTTAAAATTTATCATAGAAACAAACTTAAACACGATTATGGCATACGTGTAAGATACTCTACTGGCTCACTAGAACTGATAAGAAAATTTGCGACAGTCCCGATAATGAACATTACCACAGAAAAGATGAACACATTATTTTATAACTGAAATGATAAAAAACTTCTCTTATTAGGCAGGACTAGATAAAGTTCAAACAAAAGTTTTTATATATGAAACGAGACACGATGAAATCAGGAGCTTGTTAAACTGAAGCGATCGGAGAAATTGTGTGGTTTTCAACAGCGAATGAATTTCTAACGCAATTTTTTTCTTCACGGAACCGTTTTCATATTAATCTAAAAAAGAATTCAGGGTTAAATTTGCAGACATAGATTGAGTAAAATTCCAAAAGTTGCAATTTAGTGGCGTGGCCTAATAATGATAAATAAGGATTTGCAAAAGCGATTGGCCATTTTCTACCTAAATTCAGCTGCAGCAACAGGCCACCCCTATCATCTCGACTATTACTTAAGGTAGAAAAAAAATTTATTCACACACATGAAGGGAAAAGAATAACCTTCACATAACCATTAACGTCATATGCTCAAAATTTGACGAGAGGTTGATTTCATCATGTCGCGTTCCATATATTACAAGCCATAGGTGATGAAAGATGCAACTACAAAATATAAACATTTAGCTTTTGTTCTCCCTGAATGGGAACGTCACACGATTACTGTAATTATCTCCAACTATGTCATTCAACCTCGGCTAAGAATACTATTATCCTTAACGATTGACATGGCCTTATGTTAAGCATAGCACAGACAACTCTGACGTGGGACGGAACCTGGACAGAATGTAGCGATTTTTGCGTGACTCCATGTAAGGTCCTACATCGTTACCATGGTAACGGGATAATTGGTCATCCATGCGAAAGAGGACAAATCGGAATAAACCGGAAAGTGATCGGCTATAGTTGGGCGTGACCTTTCCGGTCCCATCACTAGGCATATCCTTGTTTTCTTACCTTAACCTTTTGACCTCCAAGACCTTTATAGATGATTTTTCAGTATCGGTTTCTTTATCAACTGTCTCCGTACTGCGACGAAGCCCTGGTCCCAAAATGCATTGCCCATTAAAATATTGTCACAAGCACATACACCAGTTATTTTTATAGTGATTCTGAATTAAATATAATGCATCAAGCACGTAGACTTCAGATTATCTAAAAGCAACAGCAGTAACAACAAAGCGAAATCACC
>JBCAUA010837046.1:0-13876 GCA_038406235.1 Peronia verruculata
AGGGCCTAGTATCACATATACATTGAGAATATTTAGCACGATGAATTAGGGCATAGTATACATTGAGAACATATAACGCGATGAATTAGGGCCTAGTATCACATATACACTGAGAACATATAACACAGTGAATTAGGGCCTAGTATCACATATGCATTGAGAACATATAACACGATGAATTAGGGCCTAGTATCACATATACATTGAGAATATTTAGCACGATGAATAGTATACATTGAGTATACACTGAGAACATATAACACGATGAATTAGGGCCTAGTATCACATATACATTGAGAACATATAACACGGTGAATTAGGGCCTAGTATCACATATGCATTGAGAACATATAACACGGTGAATTAGGGCCTAGTATCACATATACATTGAGAATATATAACACGAAGAATTAGGGCCTAGTATCACATATACATTGAGAATATTTAGCACGATGAATTAGGGCATAGTATACATTGAGAACATATAACACGATGAATTAGGGCCTAGTATCACATATACATTGAGAACATATAACACAGTGAATTAGGGCCTAGTATCACATATACATTGAGAACATATAACACGAAGAATTAGGGCTTAGTATCATATAACACGTTGAATTAGGGCCTGGTATCACATATACATTGAGAACATATAGCACGATGAATTAGGGCCTAGTATCACATATACATTGAGAACATATAACACGATGAATTAGGGCCTGGTATCACATATACATTGAGAACATATAACACGATGAATTAGGGCCTGGTATCACATATGCATTGAGAACATATAGCATGGTGAATTAGGGCCTAGTATCACATATACATTGAGAACATATAACACGATGAGTTAGTGCCTAGTATCACATATACACTGAGAACATATAACACGATGAATTAGGGCCTAGTATCACATATACATTGAGAACATATAACACAATGAAATAGGGTGTAGTATCACATGTACATTGAGAATATTATATTTAGCACGATGAATATGGGCCTAGTATCACATATACATTGAGAGTATATAACACGATGAATTAGGGCCGAGTATCACATATACATTGAGAATATATAACACGATGAATTAGGGCCTAGTATTACATATACAGTTAGAATATATAACAGGATGAATTAGGGCCTAGTACTGCACAGACATTGAGAATGCATGAGTGTATGTCTTTCACTAATTCCCCTCTGCGTGCTCTGTACTGGTAGGAGAAAGTTGTGTTCTGGGATCCCTCACCGGAGATGCGAGCCAGACGTCTGGTCAGGTACACAGTGCCTGTGGACCTCCAGCGGGAAAATGAATCTGAGAGGTCAGCCTGATCTTTTCTTCTCTTAACCCTGTTGTCTCACTGCTCATAATGTACTTTACTGGGAAATTTTTTTAAAACTCTAAGCTCCCCTACAAAAAGTACAAAATATCAAGAGCTGGATAAAAATAATCCTGACCGTAGAAAATGTTTACTAGATCTGTATGTCTGGTTTACTATATGTCTGTTCTAATAGAAATAAAGATTGTACTCATAAACACATATCAATAACATATAGCCTGATATTCTCAGTTTTAGTAGACTGTGATCCGTTTGGTTGTTAACCACATATTTTGTGATGGTCTTTAGAATAGTAGGGGAAGTAGTTGTACTCTGAATCACATCTCAGTAATCATCAGAGATTGTAGGTGTAAGTGAACTTTGCTTTTGATAACTTTGGTTGCTAGTAGTAAGTGTGGCAGTGAGTAAACTATAACATGCTGTCTGTATGTGTTCCAGATTATGGAGGAAAGTCAGCGAGGCAGTGGTGGAGCAGGACATGCACCGCGCCACTGCGGAGAAGCACCGACTGGAGGAGAAGCAGCGTCAAGAGGCCAAAGAACGGCACCGCACCAAAGTGGAGTGGATTCCCAAGTGGTTCACACTGGACGAGGCCACCAACAAGTGGATCTACAAACATGTGGAGTAAGTTCACGCATGTTTGGCCATGCTGTTGAGATGTGGACAAACAAATCATCATGCTCACAACACAGTTGCATTATCTTACGCCTTTCAACCTCCTGCAGGTGGTTGTCTCAATATCATAGTGACCATTGTCAGCTCTAGCTCTTTTGAGGAAATGGACAAAACATTTCTATGGGCCAAGTCAAACTGTGGCTGAGATTGAAGAGGGTTTTTGGCACTGGCATCAAACTGATAAACTGTGAAATCAACTTTTTTGTACACCAGAGGTTTCAGCTGTTATTGTGACTAGGAACCTCAAAAAAAAAAAAAAAAAGCAATTACTTTGGCACTTTGAATGATCATGATGATACCATTTTGTTCCCTATTTTTTAGTCTCTTCAATGTTTATAGAGATGCTCTCTGTTTCTTCATTTTCCTTCTGAAAGAACTACAATGAAGCTACAAATATGTACAAATTCAGCAACCAAAACAAGTAGGCCAAAACAAAACAAAACAAAAAAATACTCCAGTGTTCTCAAAAGTAGAATCTGATCATTTGGTATCATTTGCATTTACACCCCATAGCTGCTATGCACATGCTTGTTCCATGATCCCACCTTGTTGTTAGTTTTCTATGATACACTTCTGGTTCATGAAAACATGATGAACTGCTGCATTTTGCAATGCTCATTAATGCCATAAGAATGCTGTAGCTACTACTACTACTTTTACAATTATCATTACCACTACTACAACTAATACCATCATTTCTAGATTACTGCCACTACATTGCCCTAGCTGCTTGCTGACCTAACTCTATTTCGTTTCCACATGCGCTGACAGTGCTAGACCGTGGGACCAGATGACTGACTGTGTCCAGTACGAGAAGGACTATATGATACGTACGCAGACAGTTCACACGGTGCCCCAGGTGTGGCAGGCAGCCTCTGCCGTCAGTCACGGCCGCATCAAGGCGTACAACACACACACTGTCCTGGTGACGGATGACAGCTATTCCTCTGACAACAACGCTGCAGGTGGTGAGTTTCTTTATTTTTTTGTTTTTTTTAACCAACAAGCTCTCAAAGTCTTGAGTCCAGGTCAAATGACTCCGAAGTCACTCCAGGCGGTCACGGATTACGGCTGTGTTTAACTATTTTCCAGCACAGATACCAAATTCATTTTTCAGGTTAGAAAAGGTTGAATTTTTGTTTTGTGGGAAAAAAAATTTAGAAATTTGGTGTCTCAGTCGGAAATTAGTTAAAAATGGCCATAAATCCAAATCTTTTTCCAACTCGTTTGCCCCGGGCACGAGTCATATGAACTGTCTGAAAATTATGGAGGACTAAACTATGTCAGCACAGGACTGAAAGCTGTGAGAGTATTAGGTTCTCACCTAACTCACATTGTCTAGGTAAATCTTAAAAAGTGTTTGAAAGCTCCAGAGATTTCAAATTTGACAACAGCATTGGAGAAACAGATAAAAATCGTTGTCTAAAGGAAAGGTATTAGATGTAAAGTTAATGTATCTTAGAGACATCATTCCTTGTATAACATGTGGTTATATGAAACTCCACACGATGATATCAGATGCTGATCAACCTAGGGCAAAGACAGGGAGGAGAATCACTATTTTTTTTAAACAGTGAGTGAAGTTTTAATGCAATTTTTTTTTTTCACAAAACCTGTCTAAAGTCATGTAAAAATGTATTTCAGAGTTAAATTTGTTGAAATAAAGTAGATAAAAATCTAAAACTTCAAATTGAGTGTCATGACCTCAATGTGGAATAAAAGGGTTAGCCATTTTCTCACTATATTCAGCTGCTGCATCAGGTCACTCCCATTGTCTTTTCTGAAATTCTTGCCTATCACTGAATAATCATTGATGAGTGGTGTCAATCAGTCAGTCATATATATTATGTGTCATTTTTCCCTCTAGAATCTGATGATGCCAGATGTCGTAATGCAAATCGTATGACTAGTACGTCAGTTGTCTCAGATACTGGTGGTAGTGTGGATGTGCGGAGGGACAAACCACATCGCCAGACACCCAAGGCAGCAGATGCCAGCCGGGATCAGGCCAAAGGTAGCCCGAAGGTCATGCACATGAAACTGGCTGTTGGGCAGGGAGAGGGGGAGAGAAGGAAGCCCGTCACACCAGAATATTTACGCAAGGAGCAACAGCCTAGCAGTGGGAGTGCCAGCCGACAGATCTTGAAAGACAAAGAGAGTCCGTCAAAACGTGTAGTCAGCGAAGAAATTAAAGCATCCCATCACACCTCAGTGAGGACCACACCAGAAAGTGGAGAAACAACGCCGGTGTCCTCGGCAGCTTTCACAAGGAAGCACTCCCCGACATCGGGCTCTGAGCCTGGTAACCGGTCACATTCACTGAACCGGGATTTACAGACTTTAACTAAGGTAGTGGAGATGCAACAGGAGATGCAGGGCGTGCTTAATGAGCTAGTGGCTCGAGTGGCCAATGTCCAACGCACACAGACAGAACTGACCACCTCAAGAGGTGGCTCAGAGTGGCTTGGCAGTTCTGGTTCAGGTGGTGCAGGAGTTCTCCGTGTGAGGGAGTGGGTGCTGGTGGCGGGCGTGTTGGTCTTCCAAGCTTTGTTACAGTGGTTTTTCTCTCGGTGAACCTTCCTCTTTCTTTTTACGGTGCCGTCGGAGCATCTCAAACATCTGTCGTGAGATGACACATTGAGGGCTCCACTTTTTCCCGTTGCTAACGGCTCAGGAATGTCCCCATGTTGGCAATTTTTTTTTTTTGTTGTGTGACAATAAAGTTGAATCAGTGCTGTAAATGTGCAAGATTGTTCTGATTTGTGCAACAGACAGAATTATTCTGGATTCTATTAGATACCAGGATTGAGCATTGTCTGCCTCTCATAATTCCCGTGATTGTGTTGAAGAACTTGAATCGAATCATTTGTAAGATTTTACATTTTTTTTTTTTTTTGGGATGTGGCAGTATATTAGAAGACATTTATATATATGTGGAAACTGAGAAATGGTAAGACTTATAAAGTTGCAGAAGAAAACTGCCACCAACTGCAAGTTTGTAGTATGACTGGGCTCTGTGCATTGGCAATGGGATTTTGTAGAGTGGAGACCAAGTTAATATCTGTGTATGCCAGTTGTTACTCAGTCAATAGTACTCAAGCAAAGTTGCTGTTCACTGCCATCAATAGCTTTCCTGTTTGTGAGATCATGTTTGTGGTTGTGGCTTGGGGACATGCGGCAGAGGTTGTGGGATTGATATTAGCATCTTGAAGAGATTGGAGACCAAATTAACTGCTTCGCTGCTACGCCAATTTTGCCATCCTGTGCTAGGTATCAGCAATATGGTCAGGCACAACTACCGCTAGTCCCCCCTGGCATTCAGCCCCGCCTACTGTAAGCGAACCAACTGGCACCCATCCTGTATTTGCCCCACAGCAATCAGAAACATCAACTGTGCTTTGAGGTTAGTAATTATTACATGAACAAAGAGATTATTACGCCTGACTTGCTCTCATCACTAGGTCATCTGCCACTCAGCAGCTTGTAGTGTCTATCAAAAGATCGTGCATATAGGTATGAAATGAATGTCAGGAGCGGGCACATCGGATCAAAGTGGAATATGTCTTTTTGCACATGATGAGAGACCACATTTTGAATGTACCTCATACTGTTGTTAGCAGTGAGGTGATTAACTTGTGTCCATTGTTACTAACAGTTAGAAGTACTCATCAACAATATATGCAATTCACTGCCATTGATAGTTCACTGAGATAATACACCCATTGGTGTGTGTTGTAGCTTGTATAAAAGAGGCAGTGATGTGGTTGGTCCCTCATCTCTACTGCATTTGGAACTCTTCAGTGCTGGACTCACAGAATGAAACTTCAGGACAGGCAGTATTTGGGAAGGCAGTTTGAGGCTAGTGAGCCTTGGAATATTTGAGCTTGCAGACCTAGCATGTCATCTCAGTGCGGGGACAACACTGTGGCACAACTCAGAGTTTGTCTGCTGTGAAAAACTAAGTCAGACCAGGAGTGTCATAACTTTTGTGGATGTTCCCTGCCAGAGCTTAAGGAAAGGAACTCAAAGTTAATAATTGAAAGAATGGGCGACTCTCAGCAAGACTCCAGCCCAGCTCTTTCGATACAAGGTGTTTACTGTGAGATACCAGTTGTAGGCTCAACCTTGGAATGATGTGTTGTTGAATCATGCTACACCACATTTAATCAAGCATTTAATAACAGAAATGTGCACGCAAATCTGTGTAGGATGAAGTAGTTTTGTTATTTTAGACACTGCAGTGTGATATTGATAAAGATTAATTGACTTGTGCTGTGCAGTTTTGAACTATATACCCCTGCAGAACCTTCTGTTTGTAAATGGTGAGGTTGTTTTTGATTTATCACCTCCAGAGTGTGTTAGCAATGGAGATAGACGGTTCTCTCCAAGGTGCTGGGCATGAATGAAAAGCCAAGGCTGTGAGTGTGGGTGGTGTAGAAATCTGGGAGGACCAGTCTTTCAGAGATTGATGCTGGTAGTAGTTTTGCTGGCAAGGTAGACTCACGAGTGAAGGCAAAATTTGTGGAACATTTGAAGTTCTGTGCTGTGGGCTACATTCTGGCTTTGCTTTGCTGGAGGACCTGATGTACAGTCTTGTGTTCATTGACTTTGTACAATCGGATACCTATGTGTGTGCAATATCCACTCACAGGCAAGCAAAACAGCTGCTATTTCAGTAAATAGAGGATGATTTCATAGTATCTCATAGCATTTGGCAATGTAATATTTAACATTCTGACTTTTTCAAGCTCATCTCTGCAGCTTTAGACTCAGCTCAAATTGTATAATTATCATCATGCTGGCTCATTCTACAATGGTGTAAGTCAGTTTTAACTGCTTTGGAAAAATGGACATGAACTATATTTTACACAATAGAGGTTACTGTATATAATAATTATCTTTATGTGGAAGATGACACTGAAATATTGAATAAATGAAACAAAATAGGTGTTTTATTAGGTACTGATTACCAGTAGCATCGTAACTTAATATCTTTAAAAAAAAATGACATAGACAACTGAGGAATGATCCTGAGCATATATGTGGTAGGTTATTGATGCATTACCTAGACTGCTTCTCTAGCTATGTCTGGGTCTTAGCGGAATACATCCGTGGATTATGTTCTTGACAGAAAAATGGTGCATCATGTAAACATTTATCTTTTCATACCTTGTTGCCTCACTGACATAATGGCCTGTTTCATTTTGTTAGATAGGGTGGGGAAAAGGGGTGGGGTGGGGGTGGGGGGGGGGAGGTTTGAGTACAATGTTTCCACTCTTTTGCCTGTCTTTGAAAAAAAAAAAAATATCCAAATGGTTGACATCATTCTGGCTAAGCACTAAGATAGACTAAAAGGAACGCTAGATTTGCTTTAGTCAGTCAGAAATGGGTCAAATTAATTCTGAAAATTAGTGTGACAGAGTTTGGGCCAAAAAAAATATTGAAGTTGTTTTTTATTTTATTTTTTTTTCATTAGCATTATTTTGCTGATTTGCCATTTTGCTCATCATATTATACATAGAGGATACGCAACGGATCAGTTCAATATTGAGAGACATGCCATTTTGTTGAATAATATGATGACTTGGTCATCTTCCACGCAGGAACAGATACATTACATCACTAGCAGATACTCACATCAGTAGGATATAAGATGCCTATTATATCATGTAAAACGCCATCTGAGATTTGTGTATCATCACCATCACCTGTGTATTTGACTTGCCATGGCATCATGCAGCTTGTGGTTTTGGTGCTCATAATGTTCTTATTGCTCTTCTTCTACCCATGGTTTTCAGCTGTGTTGTCTGATGTTGACCACATTTCATTCAAGATTATGTCAAACATCACAGTCTGTCTAATGCATGATCAGTCATCTAATTTAATTTCCAATTGCAGACATGAGTTTTTTTGCTGTACTTTCATTGTCTTCCTCAATGTCTTACTGACTTATTCTTTCAGCAACAAGGTTAACCTCAAGTCTTACACTTTTTGGCCATGTATGTACGGCTGTTTCAGCAGAAATATTCTCCTCTAAGTTTGCTCTACCGTATTGTCAGAAGACAGAAAAAAAAACAAAAAAAAACATTTTGCCTTTTTTCTTTTTTTTTTTTTAAATAAAGACAATACTTTTTAAATCAGGACCAGAGATAGAAATAGAGATAATTCATGTGTCCTCAACTTGACTGTTAAAACATCAATGTTTTGAGGAGGTATGTGGGTCATTCTAAATCATTGGTAGGTCTATTAATATTCTTATCATGTTGGTTTGACTTGATGTGGTACTTTTATCCCTCTGTTAAATTTGGGACCTCTGTTCACCTTCTTCCTCTCCTGCAATCTGTCAGCTTCTCTGATCTCAGTCCATGGCTTCTTAACTGACTTGTTCTATATTTCTCAATGCTTACATTCTGGCAGTGAGTGCCTTGTTAAGTGAACAATGTGAGTTGATACTGACTCAGTTTCTATGGAAACACTGCTCTGTAAACAAATACAATGGGCCACTGTTTCAGCCAGCTGAGTTACTTTTCTTTGCCAACTACAGAAGGCATAAGATAATGGAGAAACAAAAAAACAAAAAAAACAAAAAACACTTAGCTCCTGTTATGTGAAACATCTAATGCAAAAGATTATAAAAACAAATTCAACATTGAGAAAAAAAGCCATCTTGATTAGATGGTGATTTTTGTCAGAATTTTAAGGATCTCATGTTTTAAATGAGAAAAGAAAAAATAAGTGTTGTCCTCTTTACAGTGCTTGTCTTGTACTTCTTGTGTCTGGCAGAGATAGGTAATTTAGCTGGTGGTCAAAATGGTTCAGTAATACATTGTGGCTTGTTAGCGTTCAGCTAATTATTTGCCACAACAATAAAAAGGAAGGCAATAAGGTAGATCAACTTGATAGTTTGCATATATTCTGGCTGAAAAGACCCGATATAATCCACTTACCAACTTACGCATGGCCAAACATCCAGTCACCCAGAAATTTAGAACCAGTTCACTAACGTTTCCCTGCCCTAAACTTTCCACAGTGGGGTTAGCCAATGCTGATTTCTGTCCCAGTCTTTCTGTTTGTGAACATCCAGCAATGACCTTCAAGCTCAAACCTTTTCTGTTTTTTTCTCTCTTTGTTCCGTTCTCTTACTTCTTCAAGCTTCACTACCTCGTCAAAGCCAGTTCACCAAGCAAGACCATCTCACTCTCAGATTTGCTATTTTTATTGTGTACATCCAAGACATATTTCAGAGGAATGTCTACAGTTTTGACTATGTCAATATTTGCAGTTATATTCAGAGTTTTTTTCTATTATCCAGCCTATATCACTGTGCAATACTTACTCACAAAAGGTGCATTTTATTCTGTTGGTACTGTCTGCCAAAATGTCTTCACTTCAGTGCTCATGTACTTTCATACAATCTCTGTTTCATCATCATTTCATTATTTTTCCACCTGTTGAAATTAAAAACAAAAACAAAAAAACTTTTCTACAATATTACAAGCCTACGGCATCACTCCAGTCTGCAAAAACAAATGCATTTTCTTTAACATGTGAGGCAGGAGAAGACTGCAAAACCAACTATCATTTTTATCCAGATATAGTCCTATACACTTTCCACAAGGAACCTGATTGGTTCAAGCTGTTTAGAGACAGTGGATCAAAATTGTTTGGTGCAAAGTCATATAGGCAGAACTTCTGATTTTTAGATTATAAAGTATTTCATTGTCCAAAACCCTCTTCACCTGGGTGCTAACCTAGTTTGACAGAACACCTTGTGAATCAGTTTCAAGATATATTCATCTCATCAACTATAACTTTCTGTCGTAGGGAAAAAGACAATCTACTGTATCAGTTCGTTCTCCAAAACCTGCATTGTTTTCAATGTTTATAAAGGGGACAGATTGTAAAACTAACTCTTTGATTTTTTTCAAAACACAATGTCACACACATTTGACAGTGGCTTTAATCAGTTTAAGTGTTTGAAAAAACTGGACCCAAATCATTTACAGCTGAGAGGCTTATGTTATACTTGATGTGTGTGTGGCAGGTAACATTTAAATAGTGAATTAATAAAACAAACAATAAACATAGGGACCGTTACAGTATGTTATGTGATAGCCATTATGTCTGGCATCATAATTATAAGTCAAAGTCTAAAGAAACAAAGAAAAGACAAACAAGAGAAAAAAATAATTAAATGATTGTGGCATGGTGCTGATAATAAATTATGTTTTCGTTTTATCTTCATGAGACATACTGTACTGTCAGGCTACTTTGGACTGGCCTGTTTATTTATATGAAGAGGTGAAGTCTGTGTGGTAAATTTTTATTGGTCTCGACACGAGACATAAGTCCATGTTTGTGCAAGGCAATTGCTTGTTGAGGGCTTTGTCTTGGCAGTCTTGCTACTGTCATGCAATAAGGTTGTATCTCATACATTGTTACACTGCGCAGTGAAAGCTCAGTAACTTTATTTATCAAAGATTACATTTTTTATGGCATAAGCTTTGATTTAATATCCGAGTTGAATTCAGTTATTTTTTAAAATGGATGTGGTTGATAGCATGTAAATATATGTATAAAATTTTTATGAAACGTGAATATTTTGACAATGCGTTTCATTATCAGAAAAGATATTGACGTATGCAGAAAATTTTATGATACCTGGAGATTTTGGGAATTATGTCATCAAAGATGTTGTGATTCACTTTCAGAAGTAGCAGTGCACTGTACAGAAAGAACCCACTGTTTGTCAAGTATTATATCTGTCTATGTCTACGTTTTCCTATGTCCAGATTGAGCATCATCTTTGCTTCCATGTGTGACTACTATAACTACATGTATCAGCCCAGTTTGATATCAGCAAGCCTATTTTGTTTTATTTTCAATATACTGTGTGTGTTGGGGATTGAGAATGGACTCATACATGATTAAGGGGTTCTCTTTTGGCTTCAGTTTTTTTTTTTTTTACTTTCACATCCTTCTGCCTTGTCTTTTGATTTCTACTCTGAACATTTTGATTTCACATGAACTTATTTTTCCACCCATCTCTTCAAAGCTGCATTCCAGCCATCTATCATTTCAGTTGAAAGTTTCATTAGTGTTACTCATTTCAAATTTCACCTGAATACTTTCCCCTTGATTCCTGGGTCTTGCCCCACCTCATTTTTTGTTTTTTCTAGGAAGTAAGTGACAGACTTTTTCAAATAGCCAGTGTATATTTGCAGTCACAGTGTGATTGTCTCAGCCTTGTATTTGGTGATAGTTTGAATCAGTGGGTAGTGTTGTATAATGTTTTTTTCAGAAACTTTTCCTTGGCCCAGAGGCCTGTGTGAGATCACAGACAATAAGTCAACACCTTGCTTTGGTATGTAGGCCTACCATTGCTTAAGCGTTATTCTCTCATCATGTGGTCATCGACCAGTAAATGTTTCACTGACATGCCCATGGAGATTAAAATACACTAACAAGTGTGGATGTATCAGGAACTACTCCAAAACACTCTGAGTGTGTTTTCATAGCTTGTGCCCATATCTGCCTTAGTGGGATAGCCCTTTGTATATCTTGTTTACATGTAGTGTGACTTATCATAATATCTCTTGGACACTTGACAAGTGTTTGAGCTAGAAATATAACACTTAAGAATGTACAGTAGAAATGTAATGCACAGAGTTAAGTTATGTAATGTTAGCACTGTAGTGTACTGTTACACAGTGTTAGTTCATTCTGTATACATACATAATATAATTAATACACAGTTACACATAATGTTAGCCCTGTAATACAGTGCACAGCACAATCGGCTATCCTGCCTTGATGTTTGTATGTTATATCATAATCATATTGTATGTCATACTCAGATGGTTGTTGGTATTACGACATCATTATTTAGTTCACTGCTTCAACTTCTGGACATTATCAGTTCTAATATCATTTGTCACACTTCCATTGCACTACTCACACTGACCGCTCTGACGACTGTGGTAATTACTCATTTTCAGCGCTTTTGAAACAGTGAGGGAATATTGTTTGTGGCACAAGTCATTTGATAAGGTATACCATTATGATCTTATGGAATCAATACAAACTTTTTTTGGGGGCACAATTCTTCTTTATTTTAAATACATTATCTGATAACCCTCATGTTTCGGAATGCCATCAGACATCAGTAGCAGTTTGGCCTAGATCAGACATTGGCCACTATCTCAGAGCAATGACCTCATGAAAATTTGACTGCCAATAAGTTTGACTTCCTGGGCTATATCCTCATCATGTGAATGGATTGGCTAAATAGTGAAGGATTCAGTTGTGTAAGATCTGGCATAGGTTGAGGTTTGAGAATGGTATTTTCTATAAATGTTGTGGCCATTTGAGGATTGTATATATATATGTCTCTTGGCCAGTTGACATGAGACGTAAGTCGTTGTACTAGAACCAAGAAACCAGGCTTTGAATGTGGTGGGAGAGGTCAGACATTGAAATTTTTAAAAAATATTTTTTATTGCAGAAATCGAAAGTACATTCATTTCTGAACAAGACAGTATCGATTTCATCCTCAGGTTATAAATATTCTTTGTTAAAATTGGGTCTTTGTGAGGTAGGTATGTAGATTTATGCATTCGACCATTCATTTAAACTGGATTTTCTCAAAATTTTGTGTCATTGCTGAGAGGTCCCCCTTGTCTCTTCAAACTGCACTATCTCTGTCTAAAATAAAGCTAGCCCAGAACTTTTTACACCCATTTGAAAGGATATGAAATAAGTTTTCACATGATACCAAAAACCACAATGTGGCAAAAGTTTGATGTATGTCTCATTTTGACTGGCTGCAAGACATATAACTTGTCAGTGTTAATAATAGTACTATGTACCTTTTATACTGGCCCTAATTGCTGGAAGATAAAAATGGTTACATATTCTGAAGTTTCTGACAATGTTGAATGGACAGTTGTCTTCATGTACTCAACTATGAATATTTTCACCTATATCTTAGAGGAGTAGAGATCCTGCTTCTTCACCTAGGAAAGCAGCAGCTTCAAATTTCTCTTATTCTTTGATAGCATTCAAATCCTTGATAATCTTAGTGAGAGGCAAACATTGAACCATATGAAATAGATTATTAAGGGAGAAAATAAATCAGGTTTCCATGTAGTAGAAAGATTGGACTTTTTTTTTTTTTTGGATAGAATACTGGATGTCATACCAGGAGAAGTTGAGATAGTTGTCATCAATGTCATATGTCATCCCCCAACAACACGAACACCATAGTCATCACTGGCTGGCACAGTCAAGATTTTGTCTCAGTAATAAAACGATTTTGCTCACAAAGTTTGTCATGGTCCTCATTCTTCTGCGTCTCTGATTTTGTTCCTCCACTCATTCAAGTCTCCCATAAACCCCCCAACTTTTTTTTTCCCCATATTATTGTTATAACTGTGTTTTTGAACAGTTGTCCTTATCCCCCTTTATTTTTGCCTTGTTCCTTAATTAACCCCCTTATTATTAGGCATGACATTCTTATCTCCCTTTACTTTCTCCCCACCCATTCAGATCACCTATGTTTTTGCAGTCTTTCTTATACTCGATTGTTTTTGCCCTTTTGTTTGTATGCCTCAGTGTTTTTGTCCTCTTATTGTTCTTACCTCCCTTTTGATTTTTCTGACTCATTATCTGCCATTGTTTATTCCCCCCCCCCCCCCTCTTTTTTTCTTAGGTCTAGATGTTCCTTAGCCCCCTTGTTTGGTGCCCTATGATCCTTAACTGCCTTTTTTTTGTGTTTGTAAAATAATTATGCATTTGTTTTTTTGTTTTTTGGGGGGGGGGGGGGGGGGGGGGGGGGGGGGGGGGGGGGGGGGGGG
>JBCAUA010837057.1:0-13875 GCA_038406235.1 Peronia verruculata
CACACACACACACACACACACACACACACACACACACACACACACACACACACACACACACACACACACACACACGGCGGACAAAATGAACGATAGTTCGGTATTAAAGAAATAAATGAAAACAACTGTGTACATTCAATCGAAATAAAGAGTAGCCTATAATACAGTTGGATACGAGTTGCCCACCTGTGTAATTTTAATGAATTTTAAATGCCTGCCGATTCCGACTTTATTGGACTATAAGATAAGTACCACGCCCCCCGGTCGCTCTTATTATATAGATTATTTGGTAAGCCTTGGAGTTAGAGCCATTTTTTTCCTTTTTGTTTTTAACCATAGGTTGGCTTTATTCTGTTCGTTTTCCCATCTTTTTAGCAGTTCTTGGATGACAGATTTACATGAAGCTATCGACTGTGGCCTATATTATAAAATTGCAAGAAAACACAATAGGCTTATAGACTCGAAAACTGCTGAATGCATCCATCTGAAATTTGACACACAAGTTTGTTGCATAATATGGATCTGTGTATCTATGTACATAAACCCGAAAAAAAGATTTTTTTTTTTTTTTATCTTTGACGTTATTCTACAAATGCGGTAATAATTGAATAATAAACTCACGAGGCTGCTTGATCCGAATTGTACGTTCGATAGCATGACGCGTTCAGAACACGTTTTCTTTGAATAACATTCAGTTTAAGCAACGAAAATATCAACATCGAGATGCGCATGTTTACCATTACATTAAAGTCGGAAAGTTATGTTTATACGATCTCCCAAGGGGCCGTGTATATATTTTGTTGGTTTGTGCTGGGGTTTAACGACGATTACGGCTATATTATTATTATGCCAAACGCGGTAAGATACGTTTACACGCTCACACCGCCTGCAGGTGGGAGCAGAGAACCTACTTATATGAACTTAAATATGAAACAAAGGTTATTGTCTTTTACTTTATTCTATAAATGGGGTAAATATTGAATAATAAACTCGCGAGAATGCTTGATCCAGAAAAATCTCCCACCGAGGCTGTGGGTTGTCTTCTAGTATGTAATAATATGACAATTAATCTTTTGTTTTTTTGTTTGTGAGGTAAGTTTTCAATACTCCCAGACATGTGGACTGCGTCATAAATGTGCATTGAGCATAATATAACCCTACATAGGAACGAAGGGCCAGTGAACTGTCAGGCATTGGAGATCCGGCGAATTGCAGGGAACAAAACTAATCGACTGAGAAGTGAGGATACCAGAAATAAATATCAGAAACCTTTGTTGAAACAAACAGAAGAAATCCGATACAGCTGGGTAAGCACTCAAATACAGCGAAGCCGACAAACGAGAGCTGCACTGGACAGGACAAATGCCAACATTACGGCAGTGCTGCAACTGAATCTGCACTAGATCTATAAGGCATACGGGGGCATGGTTTGAAGCTAGACAAACCTAGAGCTAGACTCAGAGTCAGAGGAAATTACCTCTCCTACCGTATTATTAACATTTGGAATGATCTCCCTGAGCATGTTGTAACAGCTGATAAATGTCAACATTTAAAAAAAAAAAATCGACTAGATAAGCATCGTGGAGGAATAATCCTACGGTTTTTGAACCCACCTGCCTGAACTAATGATCCCCGCAACGCACTTTTCCAAGAACTTTGAACAAGTCATCGACTTTATACAAAGAAAGTTCCATGTTCCAGTATAAATCTGCAATAAAACGGATCCATGTGAAATTTTGCACAGAGTATTGCTGCATAAAGATCTGTGTTTCTCCTAACCTGAACCTGATTTAAAAAAAAAAAAAAAAGCTTCTTTGTTAGACGTTATTCTAAAACGGCCAAAATAATTTAATATTAAATTCGCGAGGCTGTCTGGTCTGAATTGTGCGTTCAACAGACTAACGCTTTCAAAACACCAAACACGTTTTCTCCATGTAACATTCATTTTTTTCATCTAAAATACCAACATCGAGGTGCGATCGTTTGCCATACACTCTGAGTCGCAGGGCAGTATCGGTTTGACTCCTGCCACGAAGCCATACGTTCTCTTCTAGCCTATACTATATATGCAGTGCTCCGAAGTTCGCGCCCTATTTTTAGCTACTCTGCCTAAATTAGGCTAAATCTCGGGAAATCCCGTTCCTGTAATCAAATGAGGTGTTAATCATTCTCGCGAGATCTGAAGCGGTTCGGGAAAACCCGAGGCGCGGACTTCGGAGCACTCGGGATAAATGTACACCGAAAGCCACAGAAGGCTCTGGTCTCGAAAACTGCTGAACCTATTTTTAATTATCCCTCTGAAATTTGGAAATATTTGACATATTTTAAAGAGGCGATAATATTTGAATCGTGAAGTCACAAGTGTGTGTGTGTTTTTTTGTTTTTGTTTTTAAACTGATTGACAAATTATGTTATTGTTCTTGCGCTTCCGCTCGCCGAGCGTCCAAAACAACAAACACATTTTCTTTGGGTAAAGTTCAGTTTAGGCATCCAAAATACCAACATCGACGGGCGCAAATTTGCCATTCACTTTGGGCCACAGGGAAATATCAGTTTGATCTTTTTTTGTTTGTTTTGTTTTTAAATTTTCTACGAAGACCGCGAGGTCCCTCCTAAAACATGAAAAACAAGAAGATATGAGTGGGAAATTATTTTAACATAGGTCAGTAAACTGAGGTCACTCGAAGAGAATGTGTTGGCTGGTTTGAACGCGCCAGCCTATCGAACGTACAATTCGGATCAAATACTCTTACGAGTTTACTATACAGTCATTATCGCCCTTTAGAATAGTAACAAACATAGTAAGCTTTGATTTTTATTTTATGTAAGTAAAACCACAGATCTTTATGCAACAATGTTATGTGCCAAATTTGATATGAATACATTCAGCAGTTTGCAAGTCCACGGGCTTCTTATGGATTTTAGTGTGGATTCATAGTAAAGAAGATAACTGAACACACAGAGTAGCTGTTACTATAAAAAGGAACATTTCGACCCATCTTCATTGCACGAAATCAATGACTGTGATTTTTATTTGTCGTTGCAGATTGCCACAGATTCGTAATGGTTACAAACCTGCCTGTGGGATTACAGTTTTTCGTGGCCTTAAATCATCTGACCTTCTTTGCCACAGCAGGTAAGATGAAGAGAATGTCCTGTCATGCCAACAGTATTCTAGTAAGTTTAGTTACTAACAAATAAAGCAGGCCTGAATCTTGACTGTGACTTTTTAGCAACACATACAACTGTCTGTATGGCTGATAAAAGTCTTTTTTTTTTTTTTCCTATTGACAACAATGATTTACATATGCCAGATCAGCAAACATACAGATTTGAAGTTTTGGACCAGAATTATTGTTTTAGAGGTGAATGATCATCTTGAAGTCAAACCTATTGAAAACATTATTTTAATGAAATACCAAACGCGGGTTCAAAGTAAACACTCTTTAAAATCAGCTTTGTTCTATCAGATCATGACTCTGTCGTATAAACTTGATCCTTCGATCTTAAAAGGACTTAGAATCATATCCATTGGAACACATCGGGAAGGATGGAACAGAGATAGGGTAATGTTTTCTTTCTGGTCAGTCTAGGGCAAAAGAATACTGTTTTACTACATTGTTTCTTCTCATAAGTTGAAAGTGGCTGCGACGATCAATTCGTTGATGGTGGCAAGAGGCTCAGATGTAACTGCCGGGATAACCAGTGCGACAATGTAGGGAACTGCCTTAGATCATCAGGATGCCTCTACGACAAATTTGGTCCATTCTGTCAATATGGTATTCTGTTTCGAATTCTGTTTGCACATAATTCTAAATTCACTGTTGATTTTCGTTATAGTGTTAGTTAGCTGGGGGGTGGCATATGACATTATACCATGCATATTGCGAGAATTTCATTTTTATAAAGACCAGGAAAAACTCTGAAGTGTTTGCTTCATAACATTTCAATGTCAATAGTGCATTCTAATACGTTAAGTATTCCAAAGGTGAGATTAAGTGTCATAAAATGAGATTTCAGGATCAAAATATAAAAATTGGGGTGTTGCTATTTGTAAACACTTTCTCTTCTTCTGATATCTGAAAAATAATGATTGCACCTAAAAACATCATACTCTGTTCATGCTCTAAAACGGCAGCAAAACGGAATCAGCAGGAGATATGTTTGATCATTATTAAAATTCAATTGCTTCTTTCTCAATAAAATGGACATTCTTTCACTATTTTCTCTATTTTTTAAAAATGTAGACCACTTACCACCAAATAAATATTCTTCATTATAGTATTTGTTTCTATAGTATGTATCCGTTTTCCTTAACTTTGGTTTTTTTTTTTTTTTTTAACGGGAAAGTTTATACATCTGTCAACACACGTATTTCAAAAATCTTCGACCGACCTATAGGCTAATACAAATGATATTGTCTTTTATATAGAGCTATTTAAATTGTATATAACATTTCAAATGATTAGATTCACTACTCTAGGAGCTTTGAGTTTTTGAACGTGGCTAATTTTCAAGACACAAAATTCCAGCATCGTGTCATTGCTATTGCAACCAGACACAAAACGGAAAAATCTTTCCACAGTTTTCCTCTTATTTGAATATGATGAATCCAAATTCGAAACTTCGAAAGTCTGTATTTCAACCATTCTGAAAACCACGCTCATAGCCCAGATTCCTCCTTCTCTCTCACTTAAATATGAAATGATGTTTTGCAGGACAACGCTTCATGCAATATTTCACAGACAAAACCGGTTTTACTCTAGGCGAAATTAAGAATGCACTTCTTTTTAAAAGAAATCTTAATCTTGTTATATTGTAAACGAGGATTTAAAAAAAAAATCGTGAAATTCAGACTTGAAAGAGAGAGAGAGAGAGAGAGAGAGAGAGAGAGAGAGAGAGAGACATGAGCAGCATTATTGCATTGTCCATGAGGCACAGTGTCTACCAGTAGGACGCCTTTAACATCCCATAACACGGTAGCCATATATTTTCTTGCCGAATGCTGCAAGTTTTACTTTGGGAGAGGGGAGGGGGGGGGGGCAGAGATAACGGAAGTTTCGTGGTCCTGGAATCCCATTGTTTCCGTTGCATGACGTCTCATCACCAGTTATCAAATGTTCGAGAAATCTTTCACGATTTCCTTAGAAGTCCTCACCAGCTCCCTCTGCAGCTAAAGGATTCTCACCACCGCCGTCATTTCGTCAGTACCGATTCAAACCGTTCTGAGAGCATTGACTCGCTACAACTATGATCCTCTGTCAACTGTTTTGGAACCCATGCAGCCGGGACCTTCCTGCTACCCAAGTCCACATGGATAATTTCACGAAGAATGCTCAGTGAAATTTCAAGAACTGAAGCAATGTCTAGAACTTTTAATCGCACATTTTCTCACATGAGCTCAACAACGCGAGAACGTTTTGTGCGTGCCTTAGGAGATTTTGGGCATTCAAAACGAGCCTCCCCCAGGCTGGTACGGCCTGCTTTGAACAAAGTACATCAATGACATATATCAGACTTTTACCCATTAACGTTCTCGCCAAATACGTGATTTCAGTGTGGCTCTTGGAAGGATTTTTTTTCCCTTTTGCTCAACTCCCTCATTTCTTCCTTTGACCATTCTGCAAAGGACAATCATATTTAATTTGACATAATGATAGCATGCCTTCAACACCGATACTCATATCTGGCTACAACAAAGTGCTTACAGGCTAATGTTGCATGCCATATAAAATTTTTAAAAATATTGATCAATGTGAAAGTTATGGCTATATTGTTATACCTTTCCAGACAGTCCTTGTGCGTATTTAGCCACATAAATGTAACCACTAATCAGTTAAAATACAGCTTCTCAATTTCAGAATTATGGATATCACTCTCATACTTTTGTTAACAAGAATTACATTGAAATCATTGTTCTTCTTGCTTAGTCATTCTTTTCAACATTCTTTATGATGCATTTTTCCCGCCCAAAAATAATCAAAGCTATTGTTAATTTTGTGCCAAGAGCTCAAAATATTATGAACATATGAGGTTACCATTAATTTTTAGTTCCGGATCTGAATTAAAAACAGCAAACACTTATTTACCGTCTGATATTCAGCTTTTCACATCTTATATTGCACAAACTGAGTTTGACCAATCACACGTCCAGGTGAAGTATAGCGTTATTATGTTATCCATTGTCCACAGCAAGCGTTCATTTGAAGGAGGCCCCTGAGTGGTTGATAGATCGTGACGACACTACTTGTAACCCGGACAGCAAGACTAGTTCAATTACTGTTGAAGCAGTAACTACATTCACATGGGCTAGAATGATATTCAGTCATGAAGGTATGTGTGGACAGGGTCTGTGAAAGTATCACTAGTAATCCTTTTGATATTGAGTCATGGGCCAGATATAAAATTTATCGTGTATAGTGCGACAATGAATTGCAGCTTCAAACTTCAAATCTTGAAACTGGTCACTACAAACTCTTTGAGTGTCAAGTGTCAGGATTTCTATGAAGTTTATATTCATCTTTAAAGGCCGGTTTCGGCTCAGTTTTTCGACTTCCGTTTTCAGATAGAAGAATATTATTTTTGTAGACGATTACAGGTCCAGTGTGTTCCCATAACTAAAAGGTATACATTGCATTTTTATATAGATTGAAGGTAGTCAAAAATCAACAAAATTACAGAACAATTTTATTTGGGGGAAAGATGGTACATGTATTGCCGGCTCTTTTGTTCTATCACTATTAAAAACAGCAACTGCTGAATTCAACATAGGTCTTTTAAGGATTTCTACTTTAAAAAATATCACTTGACTTTGGTTCGAGAATTAACTCATTCAAATTCATTGAAGTGAAGGAAAGGATATGTCTCCACACAAGTATATCAGTTTATCAAAAAAATAAATATAAATTAATCTTTTATTATTATCCAAGGCAAAAAAGATTGTAAATGAGTCTCCCATCTATATTAAAGACATTCCTCTGAACGTGCAGAATAACGTGTGCCACTTCTCGGTCCAGCCAGGTATCGTGAGGTGTCGATTACCTTCGACGAGCATGAGGCCTGCGAGAATCCGTACAGTTTTGAAATCAGCAACGTCGTGACTGATGTGTACTGCGATAATTACAAAAATGTCAGTAAACTACATGTGATCGGATCAGCTGTTGGCTCTCTCTGTGAACTGTATGTCAGTGGAGGTGAGAGCAATTAAATTTGCAGTTTGATGTAAAGACATATAGGATATAGGAAATACATGTGTACTATGATCATGTCGTAGACATGGCATCAAAGTGCTGTGGGTCATAATAATTTCTTCTTAATTAATGTAATGTCATCTTCATTGCACTGTGTTGGAATATATTTTGCACCTGGAAATCGGCCATAAATAGTCAAATTATGCTCAAAGTGTTCTTTTAGCTCAAGATTTACTGCACGGTGAAATTTATAACTGAAGCAAATACAAAAAATTATTAGATGACTCATACCTTTAAAATGTTTGTCATGGCAAAAACTAAGTATTTTGTATCATTGTCCCGGAAACAAATGATGGCAGGTGGATCTGCGGACAATTATGATATAAACAAGCTATAAAAAAAAAAAAAAAACGGTTGTCGATTGACTAGGCAACATGTGGATTTGTGAAAAGACACACTGTGTCAGTGGAAGCTTAAAAGAAGGTGTCTTGAAAACAAAACAAAACTGATCGAGATCCCACTGCATTAAATTGTCACTTTAGATGAACATGAAAGATAAAAATATATGTATTTATGATAAAGATTTATGATAAAGATAACTGGATTAAACTGTCGAGCTAGCTGACATTGCAGTATTGTATTCCTGATTAAGTATTTTGATACTCTTCTTTTCATCCTATGCCCAGGCCGAAACGTCGCCCTGTCTCAAAACGTCACAATGTCAGGTGTTTACTTGAACAATACCGCATGGTATTCGCCATCATACGGAGTAGACGGAGTGCACCAGACAAAATCCCAGACAGATCTAGACGGAATGTGCTGCCCTCACTCTGAACTTGGAGAAAACTGGTTCAGGGTGGCATTTGAACGTCCTCATATGCTGCATACTTTTGTTTTGTACCCTAGAGTAGGATACAGTATGTGTTCATGATTAGTTAGCTATCTTCTCTCTATCTCTTTCTCTCACCCCCCTCCCCCCCCCCGACAGCACGAGTTCCAGGCCCGGCATCAACAGGAGATGAAAGCCCGCCGTAGATAAGGTGTTTCCCATCGAATGCCATTTTCGGCGTTCCACGTGTAACTTTTCTTCTCCCTCTTGTCTTCTGTCCAGTTCTTTTTCTCTCTTCTTCATTCGCGACGGCCCTCAATATCCGATCCAATGAAATCATAGATCTGTCCGTTTTCCTATGACAGCATGGGGGTCCTGTTGGTCGTCGAGTGCGTACATGAAAGAAAAGAATGGGATCCTAGTAAACTGAGGTAATAAGGCCTCATTCATCCAGTTGGTCGGATTTGCTCTTCTACAGCGGAGCAGGATTCTGGGTCAATTTGGGCAAGACTTGCCCGCGTGCCCGTTGAGAGTATGCCACTGGGGTAGCCCGAGCACACTTAACTTTATCCGAGCTTTGTGTGTGTCCCCTGATTGGACTTGGTGGTGGATAGGGAGGTCTGATGATGGAGACCGCAATATGGAAACTAAATGTGAAACACTTGCCATACCAATCCTTCTCCCTCCCTCTCGGCAGACTAACGGACTCATGGCTTGCCACGCAGTCCCCGGCTCTAGATGTTTATCCTGGCTGACAGGGCACACTTTACAGCGCTCTGCTCCACCCAGATAACCTCCCAGGAGAGATGTAGGAGATCGAAGACACCCTCTTGGAAATTCCCAGGCCTGTATCCCCCAGGCCTATGGATCGCCATGTTAAGACATGCTCTGTTTAACCTAGGACACCAATTAAGAGGCCAGTGAAATGGCTTTCCGCGCCCTAAGAACGAAGTGATGCACGATTCATCAATGAGAGAAAGAAGGAATTCTTGGAGAAAGTGCATTTCCGGGGTTAACAAGCTTTAACAAGACTGGGCTTTAACAAACAGTCTCTGTCTTCTCACCTGTCAGGCTGGACGTCATAGGAATAACCTCCTGTTGCTAAATGAGGCAACTAAATTTAATTTGCAGAGAGGGCTTATAGTTATTGTAATATTATGACATACTGTTTGCAGTTTTACTTCAGTCCTCCGCTATATCATATTTTAGTTCTATGCCCAGCAATACAAGCTCGGTGCACATGTCCACGTATCAAATCCTATCTGAAACTTTCTTAGACATAAACTGGCTCACTACAGTCTGATAAAGTTCGTTCGAAATACTGCTTGTTATGTTTAAGTGCTCATTATATTGAACATCAAACAAGCAAACAGAAATGAAAAAAAGATGAATTAATGAAAAGTAACATGTTTCAAACACAGTAATCCCTCATCTATCCGTCGTCGAGTTATTCGTCATGCGACGTTATTTGGCGTCTCCACGCCTTTCGGCGCGATGCATTACGGATAAGAAAAACGTATCTACACAGCAGACATCCAGTCCGTGGGTACAGTATACATAACTATAACTGTGCGGCACTGTACATTACTGTACCCTTAGTACAGTACAATGTACACCATGGTACTGCACTATAGGTCTGTAATAGTGTTAATTTTACAGTTTTCAATTACTGTGTTATTATTATTATTATTACTATAATTGTTATTATTAATACAGTATTAAGTATTTTTCTTGTTGCATTAGGGTTATCTATGTGCAGTAGGGAGATTGTGTTCCATTATCTGTCTGTAGACGTTATCCTCCAAGATCTGCGCCGCTACGCGCTGGATAATTGGGGAGGTGCTGTACAGATATGCAATGTGTGTATGTTACGTGACTTACAGAATTAAAAGATAACAAAGGGATTTATTGTGGTGTTTAAATATTAAATGTGTCCTGTCATGAAGGAAAGTACAATAACTTTGAGAGCAAAAATGCAACAGCATCGTGACGAAATAAGGAAAACAACAACAAAAGGTTCTCTGAATGAGTCAGATGTTATTAACGGCATTTTAAATGTCAGATATCACTCTGAACGTATGGATCATTAACCTGCCGTGATTCAATTAGATATCTTTGATTAACTACAAGTGAATAATACATTGTTGTATTCTGAATGTGAAACCAACGCTGAAAATGCAGTAAATATGTCGTTTAGATGAGTTATTTAGAATCCTAATTTAAGAGAATCTACACTGCCTTTTTTCCTGCTTTTGAACTGGTGGTAATTTATAAAATTCAAAGGAGCACTTAATTAAACGTTTTTGTTTATTTGGCGCCTTTTTTCACAACGTCGGCCTTCATGTAATTCTTTTCAATCTGCTCCATTACTCAACTTGTTTTATGGTCGGCCATTCGAGCGTGATTTACTAAGTCGCATGCACTTTGTTTCAAACACAGTAATCCCTCATCTATCCGTCGTCGAGTTATTCGTCATGCGACGTTATTTGGCGTCTCCACGCCTTTCGGCGCGATGCATTACGGATGAGAAAAACGTATCTACACAGCAGACATCCAGTCCGTGAGTACAGTATACATAACTATAACTGTGCGGCACTGTACATTACTGTACCCTTAGTACAGTACAATGTACACCATTGTACTGCACTATAGGTCTGTAAAAAAAAAAAAAAAGTATGAAGTCAAAACATTCCCTAATGAAGACTGAAACTGTCGCCAGCACTTCATGCCCTAATTAATGCCTGAGAAAATGACAATTGTGGTATGCATATGTAACTATATCCAGTGATATTAACAAGAACGGTATTAATTTGCTTACTCTGTACGTGTGTATGCTTGTTATATATATTTTTTCTCTCTCCAGCCCATCTTTTACGGCGAATGATTAATTTTAAACTGCTTGCTTATGATTCGAGTGACAATCAACTCTATTATTACGAGGATAAATTACGGAATCCACAGAGGTATTACACGGTTCACACTGGTATGGTCCGACCAGTCAGTTATGTCGTCCTGAAGAATGCACGCCATGGCTCCAACACGTATTTAAACTTTTGCGAACTCGAACTCTATGGTGGTAGGTGGAGTTGTTGGGTATGACTACAAGTTTATAGAAGCAGAAAACACCCTCATTAATATAATGTTGGCAGATTATATTCCAATGCTTTTTTTTTTTTCACAGTATTATATTTAAATTTAAGTGTTTGATCGCCTTCATAAGTTGACAGTTGTACGCCTATAAGAAGCATAGGCTTTCCCTAATCTACTCTAGATTTCGATTCTCCAATCTGACCCTCCATAATCTTCCCTTTGCATATATTAGACAAAACGGAGAATCTTGAAACATAATAGTAGCTGCGTAATTGGCTGTATTCTCTTGACGTATTCGACAATTTCTGTCACAGAATAGTAATTGTATTACTGATTAATGGATATTAATTTTGATCAGCGCGGATGCTTTTCTTTCCACAATTAAGAGGAGAAATTATCAATTTTGTGCTCTTTGTTTGAAACTCATCTCACACTAAAACCTTTCGAAAATGTATGGTGTAAGAAAAACATTTTCTTCTGATAATAATAACGTTTTCAGTTTTGATTTTTTTAGTTTGTGTGTTTTTTTTTTTTAAACTTTTGTGATCAATCTTTCCGCTGACAAAAAGCAATGGTATTGTTCGTTCTTTACACAGTTCAACATCCCTCCTGCCTGACAAAGCCAAGAAATAGGTCTGGTTAAAAACAATCTCCAATGAATATAATATGAGAGTCAGTAGCTTCGGTCTTATTTTTGATTTGTCTTCAGAGAATTTAGTGATAATTCCATGTTATTTGCTTCGTTAAAGACGTCATATGCGAACGTGGGACATATGGACCTGCCTGTGAACACAGCTGCAACTTTTGTCCTGGTAATGATTGTCATGTGGCCACTGGTGCTTGCAAAGAGCAGTGCCCTCCAGGAAAACGTCACTGGCGGTGTGAAGCAGGTGAAATGATCGCAGAGTCAAGTAATGCTGTCTGAATATAAACTTACGACTGAATCTTTATAATGGCTGAATGAAATGGTTTAGGAGCAATGAACGACATAGTGTACGGCATCGACATTTCAGTATTTTCTGTAGTCCATGGAATTGCGGCTTTGGCAGGAGTTTTGGCCCGAGCTAGGCCAATAACAGACCAGGCTGTCTATATGTCAAATGGATGAACCTTGCTTAAAAAGAAAGGCTAAGGGTATAATTATTGTATTCATTGTAGAGAAGCATGATATCACTGGAATTTAAATTGTTATTATCATAATCTCAATTATTGTTTTTGCTGAACATGAATGTTAGTTTGTAAACAGATTTGTAATGCGTCTAATATGAAGCTGTGCCTCACTTTTACATTGATCTGGTGAGACTGGGGCTCAAGCATACAAATGTGTGCACAACATACATGTACGCGGCAAAGCAGTACATTGGATCTGTGTCACAAACTTTGTGGGTGTTGATGGATGTTAGTCGTGACTGTAAGAGGTGATCGGGGAGGGGGGGGGGGGTGGACACAGATGCGACACACACAGTGATGAAGAAATAACAACAGGAATCCTCAACGTCAAAATGATGCAGAATGTATTGCAGGTGATTTACAGTAATACAGACTCCAGGGCAGCTGTCTTACTCGGAGGCGTACAAGACACACTAATTCTCTCTTCCGTGCATGGCCTTCACTCTCTGCGTGAACCTTTATATATAGATGCTGGCCCATCTGGAATCCTCCACAAGCTTCGTCCCCCGCAGGGACCCGGGGTATATAAGTAGGTTCTCTGCTCCCACCTACAGGCGGTGTAACCCCGCCATCGGTGGGGTGTCTCCCATAGAGTGCCACCCTCGACATTCCAGAAGAGACATCTCTTCTCTCTCCTTGCTCATGTCTTCTATCCCGCTTTCTTTCCTCTTTTTTCCTCACGACCGCCATCAGTATTCGGTCCAGTGAAAACATAGGTCTGACCGTCTCTCCTACGATAACGTGGGCGCCCTGTTGACCGTGAGGTGTGACCCGAATCTCTGACACTAAAATCATCGCATCGGGTTTGGGACGTAAGGGTCCACCTTCAGATGAAGGTATCCCACCTTGATGCTCGCCGGTGGCGTTGGTGTGTCAACCGTCAGGATGATGGTGCTGGTGCTGATTCTCTGACCTCTGCGGCGGTTATGGTTATGGTTTTTATAAGCTTTTCAACCTCCTGTAGTGGTGGTTATCTCAGCTGCGCACAACCGTGGTCAAAAAATAACATAACACTATTGTGTTATGTACTGCGCCGGATGCTGATATGCTGGGCCATCAATGCCATTCTACAATGTCTTTTTCACGGAAGCCATCAATATCTCGGCTCCTTATCACGCCTCTAGAGCTGTTCAGGCTTTTATGAGGCGTTACGCTCATGGGCACACCAACAGTGCCTCTGAATGGCGTCGTTCCCTGCATTCAACCAGCAGGTCGCCAGGCTGCAGTTTGGAGATGCTTTGCTCTCCGCCGGTGATCACGCGTACGTGCTTGCATTATTGAAGTACATTGATTTTTCAGTGATCTGTCTGATTTCTCGCTGTGTAGCACCAAAAGGCGCTTAAAATTACAATTTCCGGAGGCGGAAGGGGGGGGGGGGTTCTGTCCCATCCAGTCTGCGATTTTTGATGGCACACCCGCGCCACCCTGTCTGGACTTTTCATTAAAGTCGGTGTTTGGGGTTGGAGGGGTTTCCTAGTGGTTTCCATAAATATAATTTTTATAGTTTCGTCACAAGAGTGCCCCACCCGCCACCGAGTCGAAGAAAGGGACACCCCCCCCCCCGCCCCCGCGGGGGAAAGGGGTATGTAAGGAGGG
>JBCAUA010837079.1:0-13875 GCA_038406235.1 Peronia verruculata
CCCCCCCCCCCCTCCCCCCCTGCACTATAGGCCTACATGCATTTTGTGTTCTTCACTATTTCTTTCTTTCACCATCTGATCACTGATCGTATTAAATCTTGGCCTTAAATGCCACTACAACGATTTTTTTTTTTTGTGTGTGTTTTTTAATCATTCAAATTTATGAAATGATTTTCAAATTAAACTTTTCAACATTCTAGGTCTATTGGTACAAACTATACCATGCACAGAAAATGACACAAAAGTCAGGGATGTCAAACTGTTTTTTTTTTCCAAAAAAAAAAAAAGTCGGACCCCCAAGTGGCACTGTCCGGTTATGGAAGACTAAGATACTTTACAATTCTAGGGTTTTCATGCTTGCTAGAAGTTTTCATTGTTTTGAGAGAAAGTTTGCAAGTTTTTTACATGATCCTGGGATACGCTACAAAATTACACAACTAGTGGAGCGGAAATTCTAAGAACTAAAAAGATCCCACAGGCAGTGCCACCATTAAAGATTATTCAATCATCAAGCATTACTAGACTAGATCTACTTCCTAGATCTAGATCTGATCGCAAACAGCTGGCCTCCTACACTAGTCTTTCTAAGATCATGGACATATGTTGTTGTCAGCACCCTACCGTACTGATTTTCCATAAACAACTCTCACGCGAGCACTCAACTGCATACAGTTGGGTGTGAGGAATTGAGCACTACGAACTTAGATCTCAGTCTTCGAACAGCCGCCGAGCAACAGTCCAACTATCATCCGAGGTATGTGGATAACTCTTTTGTATTTCTGGGGGAAGCAAAGTAGATAACTGTTCTGCCATCCTGATCACATAAGGTATGATCAAAGCAGTTAAAAAGTCACAATGTAGAATCAACCCACCTTGGCTATTAGAGACTCAAAATCAGCGATGACCCTGTGCGTATCGTCTTTGGCCAACAGATATTTGAGTAGATGCCCCAGGGCTCGCAGGCCACTCAGACAGATGGGAATCTGCAGACAAGAGGTATGAAAATGTCTTGTGTTTATCCTGTAACCACAATTTCAATGGGACAAGATGGGTAGAAACATGAGACACACAAGAAAGTCTTGACTAGGAATTCATTGTTTGGCAGTGACAATTTCAAGTTTGTCACCTGACAGTCCATGACTCCAATTCATTAGCATGTAAAAGATGGGATACTGTTTGAATCGGAATGACCTGGAGAAGTATCTAAATAAAAAAGCTTGTATATTTTGTTCATTTATATTGAATTACACTGTAAACAGGCATACACTATTTATACAAATAATTCATATCTGGAGTTATACTGTACAAAAAATGTATACTTTTTGTGGAAAATAGTTATCTTATCTTACAAAATTTTTATCTTAACTTGGTTTTAAACACCAAAACAAACAATGCTATATCATAAGCCACATAACTTCCAAACACAGTTGCTTACCCTGTCTGCAGACACCAGCTTGGTGATGGCTGACTCTACGCCTTTCTCCAGGGCTGGGGTCCACACTCTGTCTGGGGCATCCTTCAGTGCTACACTAAGGGCCATACTGCGGCCATGGCGCAGGGTCCAGTCCTGGCTGGGATCTGTGTCTGTAAGGCATAAACACAAATCTTAGTCAATATCACCAGGATCAAATGTCACACATGCAGATGAAATGAGCTGGGTATTCAAGGGGGCTCCAATGAGAAAACTGGATTTTACTGGACTGTGATGATATGAGAGTTAACTTTAAATATGAATAATTCATACACTGAAGCTGTGGCTAAATAAGGTCGTCACAAATGTCAAGTACACATATTTCTCTGTCCATTGCTACCAATCACTCTATAAAAATCAAAATCTGACAGTCAACTCACTCTACCTGGTCGTGCAATAAATGCTCTTCTCTGTGTCTTAACTTGTGGAATGATTTTGGCAAGTGAAATAAGGGTGAGGTGAGTGAAAACATTGTTTAGTCTAAATGAGGACGGACTTTATTCATTATTTGTATTTCAGAGGAATGTAGATCTACTGATTGTAGAGAGATATATGAATGCTAGTGTGTTTTATAAATTACTAACCGTATTATTATTACTATTACTAAAAGTTAAATTGATATGACAAATTATCTAAGTTAGAAAAGAACAGTGTGTGATGGTCAACCATTGAAATATCCTCTCAATAAAATTCTAGTGATTCAATTCTCTGAGAGAAGGTAGGGGAAAGGGAGGAAAATTCTAAATGAGAGGCAGGCAGCAGTTTTTCTAGTTGTCTACCTCAATGTTGTCTACTACGTAAAACAAAACAAAAAAAAAAAACGGAAGAAAGTTACAAGCACACACAAATGTTGTATCTTTATCAAATAAAAATATATATAAACAAATGACTAAATAAAAAATGCTAAACTGCCTGTTACAATGTTCATCCTCGAAATTTAAAGTTACAAGACTGTTTTATAAATGTAAAATACTTTGGGCATACCAAGTCAATTTTCCTGTGGGTACTAACGTCTCTTCATGCTCATATGACAATAGTTTCCAGAATTTTATGGAAGGTAATATTTTTTCTAGATATAATGTTGAAAATGATTAATGTTTTTCAAGATTTAAGCATAGTTCAAGACAGTTTATCCTCTGTATGTGGAAAAAATGAAGAGTGTGATTAATAAATGGAATATTTTTTGTAAATTCTCTACCTACCCAGAAGATGTTGGATCATCAAATCTGAGAGCTCTGCTTCTGGCAGTGAAGCACACAGAGCACCCAGACACCCTGCAGCTGTCATACGAGTACTGTCTTCTCCTGAACCCAACAATCCCACAAGAGTTTGAGTCAACTGTCGTCGGCCAGAGTCAGCTATTTTTGACCCACCTCCCTGAAGACATGCTCGGATAGCTTGAACAAATGTATCTCTGAGGAAATAGGAAGAAACATTTGCAATTATCACTTCTGAGTTCAGCCTCTTTCAGAAACATAGTGCAAATGGCCCTTTCTTTCTTTCTCTAAACCATTCGTCACATATAAACATGTACCTTGTCTAAAGTTACTTAAACAAAGAGGCAACAGAAATAAAACAAGTCTTCACCTGAAATCTGGATTGCCTCTTCAATTCTCATTTACATATATCTTAACCATACTAGGGTATGAATATCAAACAGCTGTCTCTGAACAACCACAAGTTTAAATCAGATAACTTAGTCTGAAGAGCACAGAGCTAAGCATCTGAACTCTTAGTATAATGTATCTCTTAAAACAACTCTGCCCCAACACATCAATTAATCAGAGCATAAATAACCATCTTTAGTCCACTCTCTGCACAAGAAATTAAAGGCAATAGATGACATCAAACCAAATACTTAGGCAGATGAAAGGTTCAATTGCAGCAATAACTGAGTCCAAAAGAAATAGCTTATTTCCACTTAATAGTCTTTGGCTGCAAAAAACTTAATTTGGGCAAACTGTGAAATCATCTGATATAATATAGCTTACTTAATGCTGATGTCTTCACTGTTTTTAAATCCGGCCACAAGCTCATTGAACAGAGGGTCCACTCTGGTGTGGATAAGGATAAGCTTGCCCAGGGCAGAGGCTGCTCTCAGTCGCACTGTTCGATTCGGGTCATTGATAGCTTTGACAAATGTCGTTTGCAGTTGGGGTAGGAATGGCTTCAGCATCACACCCACCTAATTAAACATAAAGCACCATGAATATTTAAAGACACATTTACCATGGCTATTGTGAAGAAAAACATAGCAATGCATATTGTTCTATTATGCAAACTTTCAAGTTTTGGGTGGCCTTAAGTTTTAATACAGAGATTACAATCCACTGGATAACTAAGGCCCTGCTCAAATCACTCACTGCAACACTCAAAGTCATGAAACTCATTTGTAGCAAAAGTAAATCTTGATTATAGATATTTTCACACAATAAAACTTGTTGTAACCACAGCAAATATTTAAAGTTTCATGTCTAGAAAGCTGATTTGGCTTCATTTGATAATACTGGTCACAGACGTAGTGAGAGATACAGCATGGTGTGACTAAACTTTGTGCTAGAAAACTATCTGTTTCTTGAAAGCGTAAGGTAAACTAGTTTGAAAAATAATTCTGCATGTTTTGCGCAGTAAAATTAAGTGTTTGCATGCAGTCAAACTTTCCACCTAAAAAAAAAAATTAATGTTTTTGAAAGCAGTTGAAAGAATTAAAACTAGCTTTCATGTCAAACAAAAAATATATTATTTATATGACAAATATAAATCTTTGAATGATCGTTGTTGTCTTACTTTGACTAATAACATGGAGAGTGTGTCCAGCACAGCCACTTTCAGTGACCAGGCAAATCTGTCTCCCAGGATCCTGATAAGAGGACCTGTGATGTTGACTACTGATGGTTTCAGAGCTTCAGCACCAGTCACAGCTATCACCTCTCCTAAGCCAATGGCTGCAGCCTCTTTCACCTCTGCTGCTCCATTCAGAAGTCCTTCCCGGAAGATTGGCATAACTGGAGCTATGCCCTAAAAAATAAGAATATTGAAAATAATTTTTAAAAAGAATAAAATAGAAATAAGAATATTTAATGCCAAATCAAATTATAGAACCCCCAAGGCATTTAGAAGAAGAACAAAAAAAAAATAAAACAACCTCTCCAGACTAAGATCTCTCTTTTCTTCTATTAAATGATATGAACCACTGTGCAGGAAAATTTTAGAAATATTACAACACCTGAATTCCACTGTATACTGATGGATTCACCGTGAAATTCTGAATTCAGATCATATGTCAGAATACAATGAGTTTCATTCTTTTTTGTCTCCATCACTCATAAGTTAGAAATTACGTAGTCTGAAATTTTATCTGAATTTTCAGATGGCTAAAGTTGCACTGATGAAGGGAGTCAATAAATGTAATTACTATGATTAAAACCAGAGGAAAAGGTGTTCTTTCTGATTTACTCTATCACTTGTCTCTACAAGTCATTCTAAAGTTTTCTCTGTGTTAAAATCAGTAATATCCATCATATGACAAAAGTAAAAAAAAAAGAAAAAACAACAAAAAAAAAAAAAAGGCATTTGAAATTTCGTTTTTCATTAACAAAATTTAATTGAAAGAAGTTGACATGATTTCTCTGAATTCTAGTGATTAACAATCTAGGGACACAAAAAAAAAACCTCGAAAGCCTGCCTTTTTCAGCTACTTTGTACAGAAACTGGTATCCTTTTCTGAATAAAACATTTTATCTGTGTCTAATTTGAGTCAGCATGCTGATTTGTTTTTTTTGTTTTTTTTTACCTTCTTGGGGACACTGAAGCCAGGCAGTTCCTTGCCCTTGAAGTCTGAGAGTGTAAACTTGAGGGCTTGCCTCACACTGGCAATGTGCTCTTCTGTCCTACTCAGGTCAATTTTCTGTTAATAGAAACACACCAAGAAGTCAAGACTATTGTCAGCCTGTTACAGTTCCTATTGCAGTATCATCAAGATCTTCATCTGTTAAAAGTTTTCATCTTTTCTCATCTGTCATCCAATTGATCATCTATACAAACTACTACAATATTTGATGCATTTCATGTGAAATTTCTATTGCTTAACTCATTTTGGAACAAGTAATTTTCACCTCTATGCTGTACCTTGATCAAGTAATTGCTTTGATGTAATTTATGGTGGCATTGTGGGCATGTACACACACACACACGTCATACAATAATAATTAATATTTTCTTTGCCCATTTACCAGAAGTGAATGAAAATACAAAAAAAACAAAATACCATCCACAAGGCACATCACAATAACTAAAATAATGTAAGTAAAAGTGCTCTCCCAGTCAGCCACAAAAATGTTGGGAGAACAGAAAAACCTCATTTGTGGTATAGAATCAGTTAGTTCTTTAGGCTCATAATATCCACTTGACCTTGATTCTGATGGTTTGGATTGCGATTTCAGGGCTAGGGTTAAGCAAAGTGTTCTCTAGTACTGACAAACCTTTGTGATAGCATCCAAGCAGTTCCAGGCAGCCAACAACAGATGCTGATCAGTGCGAGCAAACAGACCAATCAGGCCGCGGAAAAGATTGGGCAGGTAGTCAGACACATCAGCTGCCGTGTTGGCACAGAAAGTGTGGAGGATGAGCACAGCTGCAGTGCAGACAGGGGCATCTGTGTTGTGAGTGATGACTGACAACAGATCTTCCATCACTGTGCGTACACCTATCTCATCTTCCACTGACAGAACCACAGACTTGCAGTAATTCAGCTCCTGGGAAAACAAGGAAACAATACATATCTTTAAAAAAAAAAAAAATCAGATCAGCTCTGTATAAATAAAATAGATAAATGAAAAAACAGAACAATAAATAAAAAGATCTCTCATAGAAATGGAATGGAAACGTGATCTACTTAAAAATGAGGGAAAGATAAAGTCCCAAGGGCTAATTCAGCCTTGACTCTCACAGGAAAAAAAATAAATTTTAAGAATAACCTTTGTTGTCTTGCAGCCTGTTTTATTTTATTCTATTATTTTTAACTTTTGTAAATTTGTGCTTTTTCTTTCCTGGTTATCCTTTACTCTGTTCCTTGTGTTTTTTTTTTTTTGTTTTTTTTAAATCCTTTTAAATTGAGGAACAATATTTTTTTCACTCAGTTGCCCACTCGGTGTTCCTCTAGATTGACAGCTTTCCTTCTATGACAAAACATACAGTGACATGGGCACAAAATTGAGGGGAGATAATCAAAATGAAACATCTGGAAGGGAGATTACTCTTAGAAAATGTTTACCAACAGCATAATGCTTGCCAGTCAGTGGGATGTTTCCGAAATAGCGGTGACAGTACTTTTTAAATGAGAGAAAGATGTATTTCCATCAAATGCAGTCTGTCCCATTGTAAACTAAGCATTCTAAAATAAATGGACATTTCCTGTTTCCCTCTGTATTGAAATGTCTGTAACACAATGTCTACTAGAGTTTTCCAGCCATCCCTTTATAAGCGACAGGTTTGACCTCAATGTCGGGGTGGTGATAAAGCTTGCATCTAGGGGCCACGCACAGGTACCAGTTACCTCCATTCCCCCTGGGAAGGTCTGAGTCAAAGGTCTGTTAGATTCCCTAGCAGGGAGTCCCAGCAACTCTGGGAGTGGTTCACTAGAAATCCAGGCGTGGGCGGGGCGCGCATTGATAGGCACGGGACGCCCTTCCTGCTGTAAGGAGGCGGATGCCAGGCACCCCGCTTGACTTGGAAGAATCCACGACCAGCTAGTCTAAGTTCGATGTGCAAGGTGGTATGTGACTGTACCATAACTCAATTCAGACTACTCTATCAACACTTCTTTTTGACTGGTAAAAATCTCAATGAAATTGACTTTTTGTTTCTGGGGAGGGGGGGGGTCCCTTGAAAATGAAGTTCTCTCAAACTCAATACTCTTCATCCTAGTGTATTATAGCTTGTCAATAATATATAAGGCATTGTATTTTGTTTTTTCTTTCTTTGCAATCCTTCTTTCTTTCTTTCACTTCTTTCAATCTTTAGCAGTCGTGTATAATGGAACATGTACAATAAAAAAGATCAATAGTGCAATAATTGCCACATGCTAGATCCTTTCTACAACAGAGGAGCCAATTCATACCAAATGAAAGGGTTTCTATGCTCATGCACCTCAAACAAAAGCCTAATGGAAGTGGTGAAAAGTATTTTGTGTGCTAGTAGCTGCACTGCTTGCAGCAGGCACTGCAAGTACATCCCTGGTAATGAAACAATGGCTGTCAGTTACTCACTGCTCCCCCCCCCCCCTCTCAATCTCATCCCCTCCTCTTTTTAATCCTAAAAACCTCAAGTGACCAATCCAGTGAAATATTATGAAGAACATATGGGGCAGGAAGGTCATTGTAGATCAATTTTCTATCTATAAATGCAACAATTGAACAACTAGATAAAATATATACAAAATATATGGATTTTTTCATCTGTAGCATTGCTACTGACACATACTGAGCTAAATAACTAAAATTTACAAAACTGGAGAAAAGTCATAATGAATTTCTTTATCACATAAGCAGCTGCTCATGATGTTTCCAGAGTTTTAGCAGGCTACCTACCTCTTCCTCCTCTGGTGTGCCAATTCTCTCACTAAGAGAGGACATCAAGGCTGGCAGGATTTTGCCCAAATGCTTTGTCAGGGCCTCTCCAGCCACAGAGGACAGCAGCGACAGCGCATGGGTGTTGACTGGTGGGGCTGTCAGCTGGGGAACAGAGGGACACATACAACACCACTGCTGGCACACACAACAAGTTTGTATATATACAGCTTGATCAAATCTGGTTTTTCATTGCAAATACACAATCTCCCCTTTTTTTCTTCAAATGACAAGCAAAAAGTAGATCCAACATATAAGAGTAACTTATTCATTTCAAATGGAATTATCAGTAGCTTTACTGTCCACACTGGACCCCAATAAATTATGTTATGTACAATTTCTGCAGTCTGTGTGGGATGTCACCCAAATATTGAAATAAGACAGAAAATTACTACCTAGATGATATGGCACTGTAATTTAATATGGGAGCCCATACTGATTAGTGACAGATACCACATTTATTTAATCTCATTTGGATAGTCACAAATAAATTAAATAATAGCCAGACCTTTCCTACTGGTTTTTAAAACCTTTTTTCTTTAAATGTTGTGTAGCACTGAGGAAATTAACTGCTGATGGCACACAGTTATTACCTGTGGTACAAGATATGGCAAGACCACCCTGCTCTTCACGGCCATCACCTGCTTCAGTCCATCCAGCGCTCTCTCAGACATCTCCGGGTCATCCTAAGGATAAAGATAACAATACATCTTGCGATACCATCAAATCAATTACTCATTGTAACTGGACAGTAACAATTTGTTTCCACTCTTTGGAAATGCATTTTTGAGGATAAGGATTCCATGGCCCTGATACTGCAATTTAAGCAGATCATTATTACCACAGTCAGATTGAGAAGGAAGCAAAAGCTTCTTTTTAATGAATGGTGTATGTCTGTTGAAAATGAACATCATCTTAAATTCAAAATTGGCAAAAATGATAACTGTAAACCAACTAAGTACTATAATTACTATAGGTAAGAGGAAAGACACAAGCTGGAGGCTGGGCTCTGCAGCTAGTTAAGTTCAAATGATTTCAAAAGAGTTCTGGCCTTTGAAGTATCACTACAAACTAATAGTGGAATATCAAGATTTTTCTTATATTCTGTGCTCCAGAAATGATAGTCTTATGTCTGGGCAATGTAATACAAGTATTTTCTTATTTTACTAGATGATATTTGGGGATATAGTAAACTGTGCATTACACAGCGTGTAGCGAACAGGTCTTCAACTAAATTGGTCCCCAGCACTTCAAACAATACAGATCTTCATGACTGAGGTACTCACCAACTGTCTGAGCAAGTTTGGAAGTATTTCATCCAATGCTCTCTGTCCAATGTTGTGGTGGAGATTGTCAAATGTGTGGGCTGCCGCAGCTCTAACATCGGGCAGTGGATCAATCAGAGCTCTTTGCACAGTAGGAATCAGGCTATCAGCAAATACTGATACCTGTCAACGAGACAAAGATTGTGTGTTTAAAAAAAAAAAAGGTTACTGTTAAAACAGAGAACACATTTAACTTCTGTGTTCCAATATAAGACAAACATAGTCTGAATTGTTAACACATGCAATGAAATCATAAGCAATTTTTGTTCTCATCTTTAACATGATGATACTTCAAAATCATGATTGTACATTCCTATTCCAAAATGTGCCACAATAAGTTCTATATTATTTATATTACTTTTCAACCCCTGATAATCTGCAAACCAAGACAGACTTTATAACACAAGGCCAGCCACATTTTTTTTTCTCAACTTCCTCAAGGAGATGCTTAAAAAAAAAGCTCTGTGCAAGATGCTTCTTTCAGATATGGTACCTCCACTTTACTATCTATTCATTACAGACCAAACTGCTGCTGTCAATTGGTTATTAAGTGGGCCATCTAGGTGAAGGTATGAATAACTTACATGTTCCTTGCTGGTAGAGGCCATGATCTCGGACAGTCCAATACAGACTCCCTGTCGCTGGTCAGCTTCTTTGGAGTCCAGTCCACTTTCCAGGATGGGAATGATCTCTGGTAGGACTCTCTCTCCCAGCTTCCTCACCAAGTCACCCAGAGTCCGAGCAGCCACCTGCCAGCGTGAACGAAGAGTAGATACCAGTTGTCAAAGTATTCTAATAGCATTACAAATGCATTTGACTCTCAAAGTGCTAGCTCATCATGTTAAAGTCATCTTGGTAATGAAAAAATACAAAACAAAAAATAATAATAAATAAAAAATGAATGCAAATAAACAGCTTATCACCTTTGGTACTGAAAAGAAAAAAAAAACAAACAAACAAAAGAAAAGACAAGCCACAAGACTACAAACTGAAACAATGCTGCTGCTTCACCACAGGAGCAATTGCATAAATATCATATGACTCATCAGATGTGATGAACAGTTTGGATGACTCAATAAGAGAGGGAATGAAGGAGGGCTAATATTCATACTAATTTTCAGACACTAAATGAAGGTGTGGCTCAAGCACAATAAGACCAGGATCATGAGGAATTATAAAAAGAGCTAAGCAAAAAGAAAAAATCACTACAGAAAGATAATGAACAAGTAGGCCTACAGAGACAGCTTGCTCATGGCATGAAAACAAGAAACATAATTGCTATTTTTTTCTTCTTAAAGCAATATATATGAAAATTTACACAGCAAATCAAGAGATAAATGAAATAAAAAGAGTGCTCAAGAAAAAAAACAAAAACAACAACAACAACAACAATGTTATCTGCTCACTGACTTACAGTTCTCTTATCATGGCTGGTACTAGCAAGACATCCTAGCAGCAGGGTGAACAAAGTGGGCAGAATTTCCCTCAGTGTCCGTGGTGTGTTGGTGACTATAACCTTCCACACGTGCAAGGCATTCTGTCGCACCATCAGCGCTATGTCTGAGCGACCCATATACAGACCAGACAGAACACGATTGCGGCGCTTAGTGCCAAGGGCTTTCATTATAGCCTGGGAAAATACATACAAAATGGTATACCAGTTTTGTTCCTACAAATAATCAGAGGGCAATGAGGAATTTTGAAACTGCCTCCTTCCTTCTACTATGAAATGCCATATTGATTATGGGTATCTGATTTACACTGTTCCTCATTCTTAATTCAAACATGGTTTAAAAAAAAAAAAAAACAAAGTCAAAAAACATTGTTTAAACTATAACAACTACAGGAAAAAAGGCATTTTATCAATAACAGTATCAACATCCAGTTTCTAGCATTGAAGTGCTAAAATAAAATTAGATTTCAATCCATTTTTCTCTCTTTTAACACTGTCAATTTCCTGTCTTTGATCCAAACAGTTCTAGCCTCCTGTTATCTTTCACTGCTTGGAAGATATGGAGATCAACTGCTGACAAAATACTCTGATGCCAGCAATGACAAAAAAGACAAAGTGCTGAGGAGGTGCAAAATTAATTATATAAAGTGTTATTCATTACTTCTGCTGTTGCCATCCAATAAATTTTCTCTTCTTACCTGGTGGGAGGTTTCAGTGCCAAAGTTGTCATCTTCATCTGCTGTTTCAGTTGTCATCTTGCCTGAGACACCTGAAGTATGAGAGAGATTGGATGAACATTTGGGCTAAATAAAAAAAAACAAATAAATAACATGCACGCCCTCATGTAAGAATATTGGTTGGATACATTGTGGAATTATATTTTTTTAATGTCAAATTTTCACAGCTTCAAAATGTCATCAAGCAATAGGGAAGTTCAGCTTCACTATAAATTTTTCTTTTAAACTGAAAGAAAGCAGAAATAAAGCAAACAAACAAAGAAACAAAATCCCAAAATCAAACACTGATACCTCCATTGTGAAACTATCAATATCAGTGTAATTACATGATTGAAAAAATCATCTGCATTTGCCTTCTTATGTAACAGCAATTTACTGATCACTTTTTAAGCCTAGGCAATGCTGCAGTTACAGCTATATGCAACCCTGAAACCAATGCTCAATTACCTGAGACTTTGTAAAGCAGATCTCCCAGCAGCTGTACCGAGCTGTTCCTGATTCTCCAGTTGTCATCAAACAAACCATTCTCCAACTCTGGCAGTAGCAGTTCCACGGCTGTTTCAGCATACTGGTTGATAATACGTTTTCCCGCACGTAGGGCTGTATCACGCACAAACTCGTTTTCATCTGACAAGGCCTGTTTCGAGCAGAAAATGAGAAAAATAAAACTCTTGTCAATTTCACAACCTAATAATACTGATAGCATTCAATATGTCAGTTACAGTAAGTCATCCTACAAAAAATTTTAATGACAGGAATATTAATGTAAACATCTTGTCTCTTACTTCACATTTCCAGTCATCAGAGAGTAGCAAAAAATGGTCTAGAAGCATATTCAGGCGCTCTAATTAGTGCAATATCTATCTTACATCAAGGAGCTGGAATAATTCATGTTTTCTACTCAGCCGAGATTGAATACTCAAATGAGTTCCTAAAAATCTAATCCATTCACTACGGAGTGCTGACCGATCATCTCAAGAATTTCTAAGTAACTAGGTCAGTCATCTCAGTTTGACAGATGACAGCTTTAGTTTCAGATTCTTAACTGCACTGGTTTGAGAAATTTTAAATCAAAGCAATGTTTTTTTTTTTAACGGTAAATCCCTCTTGTACATGCGATCTTCAATATTAATTTAACGATATAATTTTTTCACAGCATTGTGAAACTAATACTGCTATAAGAATTTTCAGCAAATGTTACAACACAGATTAATGACATATTCAGCATGTCTCACTTTATTGCAATTATTTTGGCCAAGACTCCACTGTTTTTTTTTTTTTTTTTGTTCATTTTTTTTTTTTAACACCCTGCCCACAAATAAAGGTTTTTTTTTAAAGGGAGAGAAAGAGTGAGGATGAAACATAAAACAAATCAATCTGTCCGAGAATTACCTGCAAAATTGACGGCAGAATTGGGCCAACATACTGGACAAATGTGGTGCCAAAGACAGAGGGCAAATATATGTAAGTCATGACATAGCCATCTCGTACATGAGGCATGATGTCTGTGCGCTCAGCAGTCTGTATGATGTCTCCCATCAGTTTTTTCAGCTTGTCCTCTCCCATACCGCCGATCACCTCACTTAGACCTAAGGAGATGTATGAGAGAAGTCTTAAATGTGCAATCTTCTTTTTTTTTTTAAAGCACATGAATGTATGTACTTTCATTCTCTGAAGCAGAGCATTCATTTACCGCCATTTTCTGTCAATGCTCAAATTGTCAGTGCTCTCATGCTGTTTGACTGACTAATGGCCAATCTGGTTTCATTGTTGTAAAATCCATATATATATATATATTTAAAGTCCAAATATTATGAAGTTGGTTCAAATACCAATAGCAGATCTATTAACCTTTCAATGAAACAATGTCACTTACATCAGTCAAAGTCCCCCCCCACCCCGAAAAAAAAAAAAATTTTGCCAGAGATATACACTTTAGTTACTAAGAAATTCAGATAAAATTGAATCGGCACAATGAAATCAGATAGCTGAAATCTCTCTACTCTTGGATACAGCAATAAAATGGATTTTAATTAAGGCCAAGGTCGGCAGTGAAAGCCAAAATCCACATTTTTGAGTTGAGCAATCTTTTAATGGTGTAAATGTGTTGGAAGTGTGTTCCTCATTTACTCTAGGGTAGTTTTTAGTGAGCAATCTTCATGGTTGCCATGGAAACGCATGAAAAAAGCCGCCATTTTGGATTTTTCCCCTACTTTTCAACCCAAATTTCTCATAAACCATCGGTCACAAAACCACCAAATTT
>JBCAUA010837089.1:0-13874 GCA_038406235.1 Peronia verruculata
CGTCCTGGGAGTCCACTCTTGTCGATGTTCTCCAGGCCAACTATCAGCTGAGTCCGCACTTCGTCCCTCTGCTTTGTATCCTTTAGAGAAGCGTCATACCACCGACCGAGACTTTTCACAGGTAACTCTGCGACTGTTGGTATTACTATCATAAAAAGCAAAGATGTATATTTTTTATGGGCATTTTTTTTTTTTTTTGAGACTGTTGTTTTGAGTATTGTGGCTGTAAATTACTCAGGGTCATGTTATCACCAATTATTATAATATTTCACCAGTAATACCTGGAACATAATCGTGGCAGATTTCTCTATGAATTCATGAAACACATGATAACATCCATGCATTTTCTGCACAGACAACTGTTGTGAATCGTGTGTTACTGACAGTTCTATTGAGAGATGGAGTTGACATCTATAGCAGTCTGAAAATTTGATAGCTGTTTGGCAAGTATAATTTTGATGATGTAGGCATTTTATTACTTACTGGAAGATAGGATGACATAAACTATCAGGGCTGGCACTTTTACAGAGACAAAAGGATGTTTTTCTTATCATTCTTATTTCAACAAGTATGCTGGGAGTTCTGCATAATATATTCTTATATCATTTACGCATATTTTAGAATCTCCATAAGACAAAAATACCATCTCCTACTCTCAATATATGTGGGTTATATGATACTCAAATGCTGCAGCTGATTTTTATACTCTAATAAACCAGCTGTTATTATCTTTTCTGTTATTTTTGCTGCTGTGAAGCTCTATTAAAGAACTGTTGTTTGGGGCAAAGTCAAGTTTTTTTGTTGTTGTTGTTGTTTTTTCTTTTTGCTTTGAAATCCCTAATCATATAATTTATGTATCAGACATAGGTTCTATGCTTCCAGCAGACATTTTATTGAATGCTTTATGTCTCTTTTGAAGTGAAAACTATACAAATTTTTTTCCAAATTATTATAATTAGATTGTAGTTAAAATGTTTTATTCTTTTGGGAGAAATGCAATGCAGAATACAATTATTAATTGTGTGTAATAGTGATATCTCTTATTCCTTCCTCTCCATCCCATACCAATCAATTTTTAAATTTTTATTCATCAGGATGACAATGGATTGAAAATTGTTGGCATTGATTCATACAGTGTTCAGTTTAATTCAGGGAGTGTACCTAACCATGGTGGATGTAGATCTAGTAAGTATTTGAACAGTATTGACATTGATAGTATTTGTTCCAGATGTAACTTCATTTTAAATGGTCTGAATTTTGCTCTTGTATTTTGTTCTGGATTCATTTTGCTGTTCCTGTTACAGTGGTCTCTGCCTAAGAACCCGGTCGTCGGGAGACAAAAAAAGCGGGTTCTTAGCCGGACGGGTTCTTAGGTGAACTGAAAAGTTATGTAACCCATCTGACGACAGATCGTCTTCACAACTATAATTAGTTGATCGTTACTATTTATTAAAGATTTATCTATGTGAATAATTACAGCCTTCTTCCCTGTGTGTAATTAGTTGTAGCACTTCCTGGTCTTTTTAGCGTATAGTTACATCAGTACTGCTCAACACTTAAACGCCATATGATTTTCACATAATGGTATCCATGTTGATTGCTATGCCACCCCGTGGATAATCGCACGAATGACTCAAGTGTATACAGACTGACCAAAGGAGCAAAACAGCTGACCAGTCATGAGGCTAAACTTACACCGCCAATTACAAGTGCTATCCCACATGTTGTCAAACAAAGAAATGGTTACGAGTTAGTCAACAACGTGGTCTTATGCAGTCATACATCAACCATCACTTCCACTCCTTCGTCTACCTGTTCCCTCCACCTCCACCCCCTTTTTGCTGCACATCTAGAGCTGCGTGTTTCTCTCAAGTGGATAGTATGATGTGGAATTACCCTATAAGTACTCTTGGCCCAACACCGGGCTCTTAGACAGATTTTTGTATTTGGGAGTGCCCTGAGTGGGTTCTTAGAGGGATAAATTATAGAGGAAAAATTCCATTTCGCAGCAGAGGCGGGTTCTTAGGCGGACCGGACTCTTAGGAGGACGGTTCTTTGGCGGAGACCACTGTAGTACCTTTTTTTTTTATGTTGTGATGGATGAGTGTATTTCTCTTGAAAAAACAATTTTTGTCCTACTGAGTAACTTGGCACTTTTGTTTCCTTTTACTGGTTTTCATTTTTTAATCATTCACTCTCTCCTGTGCCTTCACCACAAAGTCCTTATTAAACTCTAGCATTGCATCTGTTGCAATGTTTCCCGCACACTTACTTAAGTCAAATGTCACACCCTTGCAATTTTCTAATTGCTTGCCCACTTGTAGCCAAACATTGTGTTATATATATAAGTATTAATTTTCCCCTGAATAACTAGTCATTTCCCTTAAGAACTATCCTTGTTTATTTAATTTCAGCCAACAGTTACTGCTACACTATGAATTATTGTTGGATAGTGCACTGATTGTTTTTTCTGATATACATGTATTATTTATTTAGAATTGTTGTATGTTATTGTGTAGAGTAGAATGATCAAGTAGAATCAGATGTCCACATGTTTCATATAAGATTTCACAAAATTTAATTTCAAAAAGAAGAAATAGTTGTTGTTTTATTTTCCTAAATATTTTTTTTAAATACCTGTGGTTCAGAAATTTTCTTGTTGGTTAATGATCCAAAAATGTCATTTCTGTGGCTTGTGACAGAATATTATAATTTAAGGTTTAGGTAAGTGTGAAAGAGAAAAAAAAAATGGATGCAATGTTTGTTTGAATACAGTGACTCACGTGCTTTAAAGCTGAGTCCTAGTTCCTAGGCCTACAAGTTGGACAAGCAATTATTATTATTATTATGTTTTTTTTTGGTTTCTCTGTTTCATTTCAGCTTTGACATGTCAGCTCTTCATCTGTCTAGGTGGATATCCTTATTTTGTTTATCATCAGGACAGTGCAATGAAGGGCAGTTCTCTGATGCTGGAATGTGCAGAGACTGTCCTAAAGGTACTCAGATTCCCCAGTCAGTGCAAGATGTATAGAGTGTCCAACAGGACAAACCACAGCAGACAAGAAGACACCATCATTAATTAGCTGTGATGGTATGTGATTATCATGGTGTGCTTAACACTTGCTGCTGATATGATGGGAATTTTTTTTTTTCGTCAGAAAAAGATTTTCAGTTTTGTGTACATTCCATGCCATTAGTTTCTGAACGATATTGTAAGTTTCATGGGAGAAAGAAGAATATAATTGCTGTCTGCTAATTTTTTTTTGTGAGGATGTAAAATTATTGTACTGTTTTGAAATGAGAATGAATGTCACTGTAACTGTGTAAGCAAAAATTTCAGAAGAGATAAGACAATTCTTATTGAAGGGATAAACTTTTGAAGGGAGTGACTGTATTTGTTTTGAAAATAAATCATAAACACTGACTGCGCCAAGAAAGAAAAATCAGTGTAAGAAAGTTTGATTTTATTGCATTATATAGTTAAAAGAAAGCTGCCTTCTACTGATTTGAATTGCATTAAATTGGTCAGGGAAAGTGTGTAGCATACTTATTTTGTGGCCCATAAAATGTTAACGATTCTGTGTCCAGCATGACCAGTAGATGTGAGACATGACATGATGAAATCAGGCGCTCATCAAACAGAGGGGACTGGAGAAATGATGTGTTTTTAAACAGTGAATGAATTTTTAATGCAATTTTTGTTTTTTCTTCACAAAATGCTTCTATATTGATGTAAAAATGCATTTCAGAGTTAATTTTGCTGAAACAGATTGAGTAAAAGCCAAAAATTGTAAGTTAAACATAGATTAACAAAGATTAATAAGGATTTACAGAAGTGATCGGCCATTTTTTCACTAAACACAGCTGCAGGAACACTTCACCCCATCGTCTTTAATTGCCAATTGCTCAACTTCTACTTACAGTAGAATAAAACTTTTTTTCAAACACAGAAAAGGAAATGAATAACCTTTACAGTGATACCAAAAACTCCATGTGCTCAAAATTTGATGAGGGCCTGATTTCATTGTGTCACTTCTCATATATCTGTAGTGGTCATTATCAATGCTTATTTTCATCTTAATTTCTTTGAACATACCATTTACAAAAAAAAAAAAAAAGGAAATCCTGTTGATCTTTTTTCAGTCACTGTTTTTGGATCCATTCCATTTCAAACTGTAAAAACATGATATCCATTTATGTTTTCAGGCCTGTGTGCTTTTGACCCAAATTTCTGTCAAAATGAGGGCACATGTGAAAAGGACATGGGCATATATATCCAGATGTGTATGCACTGGTAAAATTTATACTCAGGCATTGACTGCGCAGTTTGAGCCCGGACAGGTAATCTTTAGATCTCTTAACAAATTATCATACAAGTCTGTCACAGCATCTTAAATACATTATCTACAACTCTTTCCCTCATCCTTCAAAATTAAGTAATGCATGTAAAGAGTAGTTTTGTGAGCTTCAGTTGATGCAATCCAAACTGTAGTGTCCATTTTAATGTAAGTGGAAACACAAGTTTTTAAAATGACTGTATTTGTTGAAATCATGAGAAACCTTTCTGGTGTTTCAAACTCCGTTAACAAAATGCATGTGTTCACATCTCTTTTAGCAGAATGACAACTTGCTCAACAAAGTATTGAATATTCTTTTAATAGCTAGTCTGAGCCTTTCTTTGCTGTCTTTCAAGTTTCATATCCAAGTTTACACAAAAGGGTAGGAGCTATACATATAGCTATTCACAGAGCTGGATGTGACACAACCAAACTGTGAAAAGTCTCTTTTATAACAAAAGTTGTCCAGGGAAAGCATTTATTTTTTTATTTGGATACATTGTTATTTTCAGATGATGATAGCAAACTTTATGTTGTGGTTGGAGTTTCTGTCAGAGCTTTTCTACTGTTAGTTTGCTTGTCTTTGGCATTTTAGCTTATAGGTGAGTACTATTTTTAGTGTTGTGAATGAGACTGTGGACAGAAAACAAAAACCATAGGTTCAGCCATAGGATTAATTCTGTTTTTCCCACAATTTCGGCATTCTTTTGATGATTTCTCTGCCTCTCTTTTTATTCTAAATTTATGCAAAGGCATGACAAAAGACAAACAAACCAAAAAACAAACAAAACAGAGCAAAGTATTCACACCATTCAACACAAATTAATTTTGATATCAGGATACTCTGTATCTTCCCAGAAGTGCATTTTCTGTCATATTGAAATGTCTACTTGAATCATCACTTTCAAAAGTTGAAAATATCAAAATAGTTATCCAAAATAAATTTCAAAAATAGCCCACGCACTGCTGTCAACACACATAGTGGATAATGTTCATGTCTTTGGTTGATAAGGCAGTTATTGCAGCACTAGCTCTGACATGAGGAATTATGCTGTTGAAAGTAATCTTTGCTGTCCTGGTAATGTCAGGTGCAATAATGACATCAAGACACTATGGTTGATTGCTTTATCAGCAGAACATTTAATATTCAGGCTTCAAAGAATTTTGTTTAAATGAAAATGCTGTCCACATCTTTGTGAGTAAAAACAATTATGACAAATGCTCCTTGTCCTGAAGAAGTCATGTGTCAGGCTTGGAGAGAGAAACATGTAGGCCTATTTGTTGAGTATCATAGATATGCATTCAACATTTTGATCTTTGGAGAGAAATAATGCACATTGTACAGTGGTCTCAGCCAAAGACCCGCTGCCTAAAAGCCTGGTTTGCATAAGAGCCCACCACTGCTGCAAGAAGGACTTTTTTTTTCTCTGTGATTTAAATCCTCTAAGAACCCGCTACCAAATATAAAATCTACCAAAGATCCTGGTGCCTGGCCAAGACACACAATTATTCATGGTGTAAATTCACATCAGAGTGTCAGTTTGAGAGAAATGTGCTGTACTGGTGTGCAGTAAGAAAGGGGGGTGGTCCGAGAATGGAAGCAACAAGGATATGAGGAGGGGATATTGATGATGATGTATGACTGCACAAGGCCACACTTCGACCAGCTCATATCATTTCTTTGTTTGACAACACCTGGGGCACTACCCGTGGTTAGCAAAGGAATAAGTTCAGCCTCCTGACTGGTCAGTGGTTTTCCTACTTTAATCAGTCTGGCTAGTTATAAATACTTGAATCATGTGCAATTATCAGTAGGGCAACATTGCAATCTCATGTTATGTGCACCTCACAAGACCTTTGAATGCTGCAGTGAGCATTATTGATGAAATATGCACCAGGAAAGGGCAGGAATTGTTAGAACTAACTGCAAAATGTAGACTCACTGGGGCAGAAACTATTCTTATTTGCATAGGTAAAATTTTAACCAATGGTAACAATCAACTAGTTATAGCAGTCAGGACAATGGTCAAGTGTGGTGCGTAACTTTTCAAGCCACCAAGAGCTCACTTTGTTTATTTGCTGGTGACCAGGCTCTTAGGCAAAGACCACTGTATCAAGTCTTGAAGAACAGTCAGAAGTGAGGGACAGCCAGCTGGCTAATTATAGGGTGTGTAATCCCCACAGCAGATCTCTTTCTTGACACTTCATTATTTGTGTACAATGAGTCTGATACAAGAAGAAGCAGAAGAAACCAAATTGCAAGATTAACTCTTCCTATTCAAGTTCTTTTGGTTGGAAGAGTTTTTTTTTTTCTTCTTAGTAATTAGTAATGCAATGTATTTGTTGTTTTGGTTGAAGATCTTTTTTTTTTGTGTGTGTGTGAGAGAGGAAGGACAGTAATCAAGACTGTAGTGCCATTATATGAAATTTTGTCACTGTACATGAGCCATTCTCAAATGGTCAACCACTTCAGGTTCATAAAAAGAAAGAAAAACACTAAAGTTCATTTTTGATAGCATGTATGTCCTAAATATACATTGAAGAAACAGAATAAACAAATTCATCAAGATTACTTGGATAGACATGATCTGACAGAGGTCTGAAGTCCTAAATGTGTCTTTATTTCTAGCCTCAGATTGTCACTTCTTCTGAGGGCTTCTCCTGTACTCTTGGAATGACAAGATAATTAATGTAAGATCCTGTTTGCTCCATTAGATAACAGTCCAATGCTTCAATTTTCAGTGTAAAGTATCAGTTTCCTCAAATGCTGTCTGGGTTTAGTGTTTGAAGGTCGATTATGTTTGTGTTCTTAGACGTACTTACTCCATCATCCATGGGTAGATCTCAAAGTGATAAAATTTTCATGCAAGAAACCATTTTTTCTGGTCTTGAGATATTGTGGAAATGGGCTTGATAACCATGAGCTCTTACATATGGAGAAAAGCAGCGAAAGAACAACCCAACAAGCTGAATGACTAAACCAGTTTTGAAGACTATTATGATTGATTTTTTTTTTTTCGTATGATTTGTTTCATCTAAGGTATGGCCCTGTGAGCATCCATGTTTTTGTCTTTTTTTTTCCTGGCCAGCTTAATTTACTGGAAATGACTCCAGGAACCATTTGTATAGTTATCGGGCGACTGACAAAGCGAAACGGAGTACTAGCAGGTTGCGTTATATTTTCGTCATCACTTTGTCGCATGTTACATGTAAGACTATGAAAATTATGGTCTGAAACTTGCAAACAATGAATCCTATTTACTCAGTGCTTTTATCTCATGAAACTAAGGTGGTCTTGAAACTTTTTCTTCATTTTGAGGGAGATCCATGTCTGTTTTTGTTTAGGTTTTTGTTCTGCAGCTTTAACGATGTAGTGTTGTTATGTCTAAGAAATACACATTTTCATCATCATAATTCAGCCCTTGGAATGACTTCTATTATATCACATTATTTATTTTCGAGCATAATTCAGTCGGCAGTTGTTTTAAGCGGTCTAATTTGTAAGTGATCTACATGCTTTTGTGTTCAACAGTCTCTATCATGTACAGCTGAACATTGCTTTTGATGTTGAGAATAGAGCCACAAATGATAAGTTTATGGTTACAAAATTCAGAACAATGTTCCAAAATATAGTAGGGTGCTGGGGGAGATATTTTTAAAAGATGACTATGTTTATAGCTAGTAGATTTTTCAATGAGTTAGTATTTTTATTATTTACTATGTGTCATTATATTGATGTAGCACGTCTTATAAATTATTAGACCTTGATCATATATAATACAGCCAAAGGAAAAATTCCATATTAAGAGGCCCACACTACATGGCAGTCTTTTCCTACACATTCTGCATTTGGGTAAAGAAGATTTTAGTGGTTAGCACTGTTTGTGGGGTTAATATTCCTTAAATGCATATATTTTTGTTTCATTGTTACATCTAAGAAATTTAATATATTTAATTGCTTTGTGGTTTCCTTCTGCTCTAATCTCATCTTAAGCCTTCAAATTACTTTAGCAACATCGTTGCAATGTTAAGAAGCAATTTTGAATAATATTTCTGACTAAAATGCATGCCAACATGAACTTATCAAATGAATTTTTCTTAGATGTAACAATGACAAAAATAAAACATTTATAATGTGATCCTAAAATAACTTGGTGGCACAAAATACAAGAACATTTTGGTCATCTAATTCGCTTCTCACTAACTTATGTCAATGGCTATTTCAATCCCACAGTAGTCTAAAATCATAAGAAAATTACTCTTTTTTGTGTCATTGTTACATCTAAGAAATATGGGACATCTATATTTCAAGGCCAACTACAGCATTATCCATGAGTTGAACTATTTTTGTCCTTTCAAGATGTAGATCTAGTAACTTAAGGTACTGATTTAGTATGTTTGCAGATCTATTTAAGGCTGCTAAAAAAATACCCTATGTGGGACAATAATATTGTCAGCCTTTTGAGAACGGCTCATATGTCCTCATACGGGCAAAAGCTGAAAGAAAACGATTGCAATTCATATCATTTATGCCTTACAGAAAAGTAAGGCAGAGTTTCACTAGAACTAGTTTAGGTTGAAAACCATAACAGTCAGGAAAACAGACAAAGTTCTGTTATTTTCAAATTGTGCTATGCATGTATCTGCTAACATCATCCATTTGCTCTTATTATCATGACAACTCACATATAACCGAGGACAACATGAAATAGGCCTTGCACGGCATGGATATATTAAAATAATGCATTATAACTGCTTCAAGGATGTTTTTATTCCTTTTTAAAAAGAAGGAAGGAAGGAAAGAAGAGAAGGTTAAGAAAATGTTACACAATATTTTATCCATCTTCATCACATGGGCAGTGATCTGTTCTAACATAATTTGTCTCATACCCATACTTAAATGACTTGTTGCTTATCACTGAGATGGGAAAGGTAACATCATACGTAAGAAGGGAGAGCTAGGGAGGAAGAGTCATGAGACATAGTATTCACTCATGTTAATTACCGGTATTCTAGTTATCTAATTGAATTATTGGCATTTGTTAATCTGTTGGCCTACACCAGTAGTGATCTTCAGTTAATTTCATCTACCTGCCTTGATTCATTTTGCCACATTTTAATACATGTAGCATCAATTATTCTACCTTCTTCTTTTGCAGCTGACAAGAAAAGATGAATGCCAAGGAGAATCACTGTGTTTCATCAGATTCGGATCAAATGGGACACAAAATGGCCATGTATAATCCAGGGTTTATGCCAGTGGATGATCCTAACATGTATGGTGGAGAAATGCTGGAGTTCTGTGATCATGAGCCCTCTTTATATGACAGAGGCAATGGCCACAGATCCCGAGACGCCAGCTTTGAAGCCAGGGATCACAGGAGCCACAGCCGATCCAGGCTTGAGAGACTCAGTGCCTGGGACTGAGGACAACCATTCAGCTTCACCTTGTTCTCCATCAAGTCGTAGCAGGCTGGCATGCCACAGTGTCAAAATAATGTCTATCAAGACACCACAAGAATCATTTAAAAACATTGAAAAAAAATGTCTTTCCAATATTTCTTTTTTTTTTTAGTAATCTCAAGAGAATTGGAATCCTTTATTAGAAAAAAAAAAAACTAAAGTAAAAGAAAATTGTTTGTTTTAAATGTATTGGTAGTTCATTTATATCTATGCTCATGACAGCAAAACTGTGCTGATCACAAGATACCACAGAAGTGATAGTGGTTAAAAATGAATTCCTCAGAGTCACATATCAAAGTGTAAATCCCTATTTTTTTTCCATCTTGAAATTATCCAGCAACTTACTGTATGTAGCTTTTTAACATTCAATATGGACAAATCTTATGACACAAAATGTGCAGGACACAGCACTTCATTATGGTGTGACAAGTGATTTCATTATAACCACGTGATCCTGCTGTAATTTTTTCCCCCCTAAAATGAACAAATATTTGAAAGTTTGAAGTAGTGTAACAACTCACTTATTTTTTGTGCTTTGCTTTCCCATTATTTTGATGTAATCTTTTTGGTAAGAAGAAATACATGTATGCAAACTTTTTTTCTCTTTAGGAACCACCACTTTCATGCTTAGCAGTCAAAGTAGTTTCTAATCTGAAACAGTTCAGATTTCTTAATTTAGCAGTTTGGAATTAACCAACCCATTGGGTGTCAACCAATGACTTGACATTGTAAAATTTATACCAATCTAAATTCACTTGCTTTTCACAAGGCTGATGCCACTATTCAATTTCATTTTTTGACTTTTTTGTTTACTTCATATTTCTTCTGTAGGTTCAATAGCAGCTCTTATTATGATAATATTATTATATCTTGTACAAACTACAAACTTCATAAATTGTATTGCCATAATATACTTAATATTTGAGAATTTTTCTCATGCTCATAAATTATGTTCATGAGAAAGGATGACTTATTAATGATAACACCTGCTGGAGAACATTGTGCACTGCCAAAATGAGGTCAATAAAAATTTCTAGAGTTCTGATCTGTTATTTTTTAGACTCTTCTTCAAATTATCCAGTGACCATGGGGGGAATAAAAATGGTAGGGCTAATGTATTTGATTATCAATTAATATCAAGTTATGCTTGAATATCCAGATGTTTTCTAATTGAGCTAAAATGCATAGCTGGTAAATTATAGCTCTGTAAGTATTTTATATGCTTGAAGATACAGTGGGTACAAAACATGGCAAGGTGGACAGAAAGAGATAGAGTTAAAGTCTTCACTGTGCTCTCTGACACCCTTACAGTAATCACAAAATTATTTCCACATTTTGTTTCTCCAAGACTTCTCGAAACTGGGAGCATTGACTGGAGGTGAATGTTCTTGTGCTGGCCGGTCATTACTCTCCAACCCAGATAGTGCAGCACGTGTTGGAGTGTTTCATAAAGACCTCATATATAGTTATCTTAAATGGTTGTAGTTAATGTCTGTCATTTTGGCTTGATGCAAGGATGGTTTCTAAGGAAAAATAAGTTATGGGGTTGCTCCAGCTTTAAACACATTTTTCTCAGAATTTCTGTCAGTGTGGCACAGACTGCCTTGGTACCTTCGAAAGGAAATATCTCAGCCCTGAATGGCAGTAGATTCAATTGTTTTCACCAAGAAGTCAAGAAATAAGCTTTCACACACATGATATCAAATACTCCTTATGCCCACCATCTGACTTGTGACTCATTTGCCCTGGGTGCAAAACATACCATGAACTGTGGCAGCAATAGCCAAAATCCTGCTTTCCTCTTCTAATCTGTCTCAAACTCTTTCTTAGTCACTCACTCACTCATTCACTCTTTCTATCACTCATTTCCACACTCTCACGTACTCACACACTCATCCTCTCACTCACCCACCCACTCACTCACTCACTCACTCATTCACTCACTCAATCAATCACTCACTCACTCACTCACTCACTCACTCACTCACTCACTCACTCACTCACTCACCCTGCCTTACCTTGTCATTCTCTCTCTCTCTTCATGCTTTCTCTAACTTTTCTAATTTAATATGTTTACTATGATAGTTTCTCATTCATTTAACTTTAGACTTCCATCTCTCTTAAACTTCCACACGCTCTTCTTTATCTCTCTTTCTCCCACTATACCCTTTCACTCATACACTTTCACTGTATTTTTCTTATTCTTTCTATTTTCTTTCCCACTTTCTCTCTCCCTCCGCCCCTCCTCTCTCTCTGTTTCTTTGACTCTTGCCATATCCTTCTCCATCATTTCCTTTCACTATCTTTTTCTGGTTCCTTGTCATTTTCTTTCCCTCTTTCTCTCACCCCCCCCCCCTGTTTTCTTTCACCCTCGCCTTATCCATCCCCATCATTTTCTTTGGCTAACCCAGTCTCCCTTTCTCTCTCTCATCCCCTCTATTGCTGTCTATCTCGTTGCCTTGCCGTCTACACATTCACTCGTTCATCCATTCCCAAACTCACTACTCAGATACAAACATCCACGCGCATTCAATATACCCAACCCATCACGAAGGGCAAGAGAGAGATGGGAGGTAGTTTACACATGGCTATTTTCCTTGACTTTCTCTCTCTCTCTCTCTCTCTCTCTCTCTCTCCCTGTCCTATCACTATTGATTTATTGCAATCTCTTGAGAAAAGTGCGTCCAATATCAATGTGGCCCTTTTTCAATCTTTGTCTCTCTCTTTCTCCTCCACTGTCTCTCCCCTTCTCCTCTCCGCCCTTTTCTCATGTATAATATTCTATCAGTATTGATTTATTGAGATCTGAGGAGAGAAGCGCGTTCATTATCAGTACTGCCTTTATTCAATCCCCCCCCCCCCTTCTCTCTCTCTCTCTCTCCCTGTCTCTCTTCCATTTCTCCTTAAATCTATAGCATTTTCTCATTCACCTTCCCTTTCTCAATCTTTCTCTCTCTTTCTTTCTTTTCCTCAATATTTTTTCTTAGCAGCCTTCTCCTTTTTCTAGCACAGTTGTAATTGTCATGACGTTTGACCGACTTTCTCTCCCATATCACTTCAGCAGGAGCACTGTACGACATTTAATTCTTTTAAGGTTGAACGACCGAACCTTTTGACTATTTCTCTCAGGCTTTTGCATTCTACGCAAGGATATTGGCTGGACAGTCTATGGCAATATCTTTATAACATTATTTTATTCGACCTTCGACTTTTTTCTTCGGGTTTTCCCCACTTTATTTCCCTTCTCTCTCTCTCTCACATTCATATTTGTGTGTCCGTCTGTCTATCAGCTTATTTGTCTGTCTGTCTGTCCGTCCATCTATCTGTCTGCGTTCATGTCTGTCTGTCTGGGCTGTCTGTCCATCGGCCTGCTCTTCCCTTCATCCCAGTCCGCTTATATATATATATTAAATTATTAAATGATATATATCTGATATATATATTATAACGACAACATAAGTAATAAGATATTAATTCCTCAAGCCCAATTTCCCTCTCCAGCCCCCCCTCTCTCTCTCTCACTCTCTCTCTCTCTCTCTCATATACAGTTATATACTTTATACAAGAACCACGTTAGCTTACCATGCAGGCTACATACATCACATAATATGTGCACTTTTTCACGGTCTCCTTTCCCCTCAGGAGTAGCATATTGTAATATACCTGGTACAATCACAAAACCTCCCCCGTCCTCGTTTGTCCATCCATTTCTACATACCATCATCCTGTACTTTTCAATCTTCCATCTGATGGGTTACCCCACAGAACATCAAGAAGGCCTGGATCTATGGGGTGATCGATTCTCTAAGCTCAACGATTTCCTCACCCGCCCAGAGAGCCAGACAACAGCTGTTCCTCAAGACACGCGGCCCCAGACTTCGAACTTTGGCTAACGCTACGCATAAACAAATGAAATGAGAGAGTGAGAGATAGCATAGAGAGGAAGAACGAACGAGAGAGGGAGAGAGAGAAACACACACACACACACACATAAAAGAGAGACAGGCGGAGGGGGAGGTAGGTGTGTGTGGGGAGGATGGGGAGGTAGGTGTGTGTGGGGAGGAGGGGGAGGTA
>JBCAUA010837100.1:0-13874 GCA_038406235.1 Peronia verruculata
TTCCAAGGTTAACTACCAACCCCCCCCCCCCCCCCCCCCGGGTCGCGGTGAAATTGTCAAACGTTGAACGGTCCGCGCGCGGCGATAAAAAGGTTTTGGACCACTGGTTTAGAGGACACTGGTGCAAATTAAATACTGTTTTTCCTCACTGTTTGTACTATACTTTTTCGGTTGAAAACATGCAGAGAAGAAAATGGAAAAAGGAAGCTAACCAAAGCAATTTTATCGGATTACTACATTGGCCGTTTGTCTCAGCTTTTGCCTCGTTCATTCTGGCAACAAAACACGGCAGATCATTCCTACACCAAGTTTGTTACCACAAATTCGTGACCACAAAAACCGCATGGTCGCATATAGCAGGTCAGTAAAATATTCAGAATCACATCTGTGTAGATTGCACATGGACATCAGTGCTACAGACTTTTGGGGGGGGGGGGGGTCGGAGGGGGGGGAAGCTTATGGCCATACACATGTGTTTATGGAATACCATTATTCTATGCTGTTGTTGGGTTGGTAACAGACATTTTTTAGTCGGGGGATTATGCTTTCTGGACACGGGACATGGTAATATTTCTGTCGGGATGGAGGAAGAGTCACACACACGGACGGACGCACCTAGAGAAGGGGGGAGGGTAGAGAGAAAAAGAAAGGGCGGGGTCGGGAGGGGGGGGGAGGTGTGACTGTCTCCGAGAAGGCGTAATAATAGGTCATACGTCTTCAACCTAGACGTCAAGAAGAAGGGCAAAGGTTCACACAGAAGCAGCAGTCCAGAACAAGAAAACAGTACACTTAAATTACTGTCTTAAGTTCTTGGCAGTGCGTGAAAGATACTCTATGTGCCTTATCTTTAAGCCTATTGATGCTGCAGATGTTGCTTCTGCTAGTGGAGATGGAGCATCTTCTTGGCAGTGGCAACAGTTGTTCACACGGCGTAATGAAATAGAGCCCAGACTCAAGACTTTTGTGCTTATGACCGAACAAAAACATGGAGAAAATGACATGTAATAGACCTGTATAATTATTTCTCTCAGGGATGTCAAATTTCTCTTTTGGCCCCAGATCTAGTATTGTTTACCATTAACGTACCTCAGTTTTACATGTTGCCAAAATAGTTCACCAGGAACCTTTCCTACTTATTCATGTAGACAGATTGACATCCCTGTTCACTTCCTAGTCCTTCACTGCTATGATAGCAGTGTTCGGTAATAATTTCAAGGGACCTGAATGGGAAAACAGAACAAAACAAAACAAAAACTGAAAGTGAAAAATATAAAGTATGTCTGTTTCAACTTTTATGATGGCCCAACAATGAAAATAGTGACAGGCAACAGAAGCAACAATAACAACCACAGTGGGGTCGGCGGTGGCAACATTGACCAGGATGACGATGGTGTCCTCTTTAACAATACATGGATATGTAGCGAGATGACAACATCATGGACGACGATGACGACGGGACAGCGATATCATTAACCACATTAACCGCGATGCTGGCAACAACAAGCAGAGAGAGAGAGAGAAGGAGAGAAAAATAGTTTTAGAAGAGAAAGAGAACAGTCGTGATGAGTCATATTTGATACACTAGAATAAACAGACATGTGCTGGTTGTCAGGCAAATATTCTACGAACCTAAACTAAATACTTGTATACACGATTTACAAAAAAAAAAAAAGCAGAGCTGAAGTCTTGTTCTGTCCTCCTTCAGGAAATGAATACACACATAATTATTGGTAAAACAGTGGATTGCTCAACAGATGAGAAGGAATGCATAGATATATCTATGTGAAGATGGGAAGACCTGTAACAACAATACGGAGTGGTGTTCATTTCACAGAGAGCTGCATTGAGCAATAGTTATAGATAGCTACAGGAATAACAGCACAGATAATATAACATAATTTCTCTTGTGTTTGAAATTGCGCAGTGCTTGAGAGAGATGTTGCGGAAAAAAAAAACAAAAAACTCTAGCATGTGCCAAGAGAAACACATTCCATCCTTCTGCGTTTTTCTGCCTAAAAACCAAGTAAGCAAGTAAACAATATCAGTCACTAGAGGCAAGTAAATCAGTCATTGAGCGCTTGTAGTCGACATAGTACAGTTAGAATGGCCAGTGCCATCGATAAGCCGATATCATGTGACACGATTAAAAGTGCAAAACAGGCTTCAAGTAGCAGTACTTATTCGCAAAAGATAGCAGTATTGAGAAGTTAGTGGGCGGTCATTGTATGTGTGCGACTTTGTGTATGATGATGTTGTTTTGTTATGTTATCAGCATGGCCTCGAACTGTTAAAAGGTCAGAACTGATTTTAACTAATTTTAGGACTACAAATTGTGATAATCTTTATGGGGAGGACGAGGATGAAGAGAAATACAGATATTTTAGTACTGTGTATTACTTATGAGAAATACTTCGAATGGCGGACAACAGTTAAAATTATTGAAAATCTGATAAAATTGAAAAAAAAATCTGCTTTTTCAGAAATAGCTTTCACTTCCTCTTAACACTACCTCTTAAGAGGTTTCTAGAAAATCAGGGATTGGATTGTTTCTGTTGAACCCAAAATACATGACAGGCATCCAATTTTTGTTTTGAATGATCGCTTTCGAGGCTAAGGATTTTCAGTAGCCATGTGACTACTTTTTCTAGATCGACACAAGTATGTTCAGTCTGTCAAGTTTGTACCTACGCCTGCCTGATGCAATAAACGTATTCTGTTGAGTTTGTGCCTAGGCGCTTACAGTACAATAATCGTCCCAGGTCAAAGACAGTAGAGTTGCTCGGCTATCTTTGGCCAGGGTCTAAGGTGTATCACTTAAGCGGACAAGATATTTTATTACCGGCCTTTGGGCACGCTATGTGAACTCTTCTGTGACATTATATATTATTATTGTTCATTCAGTTATTGACCCATGTCAGTTTCAGCGGTGCTCCATGAAAATTATTTTAGCACATTTATTGCAATAACTTATCTGTAATGTATGACGCCATGGCTTTCTTAATCTGTTGTTATTGCAGACATACGTTATTGCAGACATACACCTATCTCATTTTGTTCAAGAGTGAAAATGCATATTGTAACATGAAGTCCATTTTCTTTCTCACTTTTCTTTTCTTTTTTTTTTTTTTTAAATGGTATTCGCTCTGCTATAAATTTGTATTTCGAAGGTCAGATTTGAGCTGCCCATTCTTCCGTTCTCGGGGCAAAAACAAAAACTGAAATAGATATAAAATAGTTTTTATTTCATCAATGGGATATCGAAACACACAGAATGTGATAATAATAATAATGATAATAATAATAATAATAATAAGAAGAAGAAGAAGAAGAAGAACAACAATAGTAACAAAAGTCAGTTTTCCTTAAAGTTGAATGTTATCATTGGATCCCTTTTGTTTTTCTACTCCTCTCTTGCGCTGCCTTATCAGTCTCAGCCTATTCTCTGTCGACCTTTAATTGAAGTTGTTCTGAAGTTCGTATATTTATCTTTTTTTTCCTCTCCAGTCATGGGACGCCTTTTTCCGCCAGACGGCCCGCGGGGCACCCCCAGGGCAGGCCTACACCCCTCCTCCCAACCTGCGGAGCATGTCCTCCGTCCCGGCCGCCCTGCCCACCCACGCCGTGGCTCAGGGCGCGCCCGTGGACGAGAAGACCATCGAGGATCATCTCTCTGTCCAGTCCATCATCCGCTCTTACCAGGTATGGTGCACGACCTTAGCAATAACAGGTCACACAAAGGGGACCAATAAAGGTTATTCTTGAATCTAGAAGGGGACCTTAAAGTCGGGACACATCATTGTAAAGAGGCATTATGATTGGGTGTGATACAATATTGTAAAGAACTGTTACAGTGTGTGGGACTCTTTCAGGCAACCCCATAGGGAGGGTCCTTAACTTTAGGGCATGTGTTTATAGTCTTGTGGTACTGAAGAAGTATCGTCTGGTTCAAAGGCTGTAATGTTACTCTGAGGAAGGACTTTTTCATGGCCTTGTAGAACTGATATAATGCCTCAAGGGTTCAGCCACTATAAAATATTAAACCTTGGTAGTAGATTTTGATGTAGGAAACGGGCTTTAATTCTTTGGGACCATTAAGAGCAGTGTCCCTGGTATATTTCTGAAGATAATTTGTACAGCTAAATTAGGAGTTTTTTTTTTTTTTTTGTGTAAGTTTCTTGATATATTATTGAATATAATTTATTGATTTAATTTAAGGCAAAATATTTTGGGGTAAGGAGCTCAGGTTTCTTCTTTCTTTTAGATGTGAAGCAAATTTAGTGTGAGAATTATTGTGGAAGTGATAGAAATGTTTATACAGGCATTACAAAGGGCACTGTTATTTTGAAGTTTTTACCCTCTTTTACTATTATTTTCGACCATGTTAACAAGAAGTAGTCCCATCTGTTTCAGTAATGGACAGTCTATGGAAGTCTTTGAGAGAAGACAAAGGGACATGTTGTAATGACAGCATCAGCAGTTTAAAGGGACTTCTCTAAATACATACATCTTGTGTGCAGAAAAATGTTTTCAAAATGATGTAAGATATGGGACACTTTTAGGTTTCCAGAGTCGAATGATGGTGATGGAAACTTTGTTCCCCATGACTTCAAGAGTGTCATTAATTATGTACAATTATTATTACTCTTGGCAAAAAGAAGCTTTTTTGAAACAATGTCTCCAAAACTGCACATATTATGTTTAAATGTTTGACTTTCAAGATTTTCCCTACTCAGCTTTTAAATAAAATTTTTGTGAAGCCTGCATATCTGAATTTTGTTTTGGCTCAGCAGTTTTAGGTTAATGACATACATGATATGTTACAGTGTTTATTTATAGGTGTTAGCTTCCATCACAGATGAATTATTCAAAATGAGATCCATAAATCATGAGAGCCTTGATGTCCTTTGACCTGCTATACACAGAAAATATAATATTTTATTAACTTTAATTTTAGTGATGCATTACACAGTGTCAGATAGTGACATACATAGTAGTTAATGGTCATGGGAGGATGGGATTTGGGAGGTCTTTTATTTTCTTCAGCAAAATCATGGCTAGTATACATTAACCAACTGTGAAGAAGAAACTTATGTGTTTTTGTAACATGAAATTTGATGTGTCTTTGTTCAGTACTTTGCAGAGTTAATTTTGATTGTGTTCTTTTGCAGGTTTCAGGTTTTTGTTTTAAAACATGCTTGTTTTCTTTTAGATTGCCTGCTCTCTTTCTAAACCTACACCTTTCGAGAGCATTCTGGCAGAAGGTCGAGGACCCCCTTATTGACAGTAATCTTGTTCTATATTCGTCCAGCAGTCACTGACTTTGAGTTCTGTCCTCAATGTTCATATCTGTAAATTCATGTATTAACATTTTAAAAGATTTTTTTTTCAACTACATTGATTCATTACAATGATAGCGGCAGGCTCGATTATCAGTATACCTGTGGCAGAATTTGACCCATATTTACATGACATGTCCCACTGGGCCACTGTGTGGTCAAACTTGGTATCTGCCAGGGCTCAACATTTCTAACAGATCAAATTATGAAATTAATATTTTCCAGTTCAGAATAAATAACTAATCCAGCTTTGCATCCTCTAGAAACTAAACAAAACAAAGCAAAACAATAATAGGCGCCTTGGTACTTAGGGTCAAAGTAGTAGGAACGGCACCATTCAGCCCCAACAGCTAGCATCTGGCAGGTTACCAGGTCTGACCATGGCCTGTTCAGAATATGCATTAGTCAGGGACTTGCAACGTCTCAGTTTGCTAAAGCTCATTACATGCCAGAGGTTGAGGTTTTCAGCAGTTATGGTTTTGGTTTTCGCATGTAATACAATGCTGTAGGGCCAGTTTTGGGTATTATGAGATAACGGATTCTCAGTTGTCCTTATATTATTTTTATCTTTACAATTTTCATTTTTTTTTTATTTCAAAGCATTTTTTTTTCTGTGGGGAAGAATGCAAGTGCACTGCTAGATTAGTCATATAGTTTACTCACAACATTTGATCTCAGTTTTTTATTTCACTCTCAAGTTTATCTTCTTGATTTTTTTTCTTTTTAAATCTGGTTTGAAGTATATATTTGTTTTGCCTTTCAGTAATGAGTTTGTTTATATTAAACAGTTTTGTCAGTTTGGCAAAAGAAACATGGGTAGTATAATGGTTATAAAAAATGAGATAGTATATTATTTTTTTGGTGGGATCATAATTTGTCATGAACATTTTGGGGAAGGACTGATTATCGTAGAAAAGTACATAGGCTATTGACACGCTTAAAGCTAACTGATTAACAAGATCGAAGATATCTGTGCCAGCTACATCTTATTGAGAAATGTGATTGCTCCATATTAAAAGAAACCAGTCGGTACTGTATCTGAGATATCAAGTCCCATGTTTTTATTTGCTGTGTTTGCTCTGCGACACACTTGAGAATGTATTTGTCAATCTTAACATTTGATTTTGCGAATTTGGCATCACTGATTGGCCCTCTGTCTAATCACACGGTATAGATCAGAGGTCACAATGTGAGCGACCTTGACCCCCTGGGTATTTTAGCTGCCGACCTGGACTCTGAGACGCCACCCGAGCTCATTGTAGAGAATTACAACTTTGGTATGCTGGCCTTGCATTTCCTACACTAGATATAGTCACTGTAGCTGTCTCACCACTGTATCACTCAACAGAACGACAGTGGCGCCATTTTGTGCTGTATGTCTGTAACCTAGGGACTGAATATTACATGTAGATCGGATATTTTCATACAGTGCCATTCCACCGGGTTCGTGAGATAATTGTTGATCACAGTAGGTCAGTGTAGAATTTTGAGATCTGTCCATACCCCCACCCTGCCACACACACAGCAGTTATGCGAAGTTTGTGTTTTGAATGGTGGACATACAGCGTAAAATGTCGCTGCTTTTGTTCAGTTCTCTTCCTGAGCAATGGACACACTTCGCGGAAAAGATGTTGGTCATTCTTATGATGGCTTCGGTATATTGTCATGAGACAATTAGATGAAGGTGTTATCGCCAGAATCAGAATGTGTGAATGAAGAGAATATCATTGAAATATATGTAAATATAATATCTAAAGTGCCTGACAAATGTTCCTTTCCTGAGGATGTCAGTTGAATTTTGGGGCAAGAAATTCCTCTGTTTGGCAGGCTGAAAGAGCGTTCATGTTGATGTTTTTCCGCCGAGAACCTTTTTCTGCATGGTAGTCTCCCCCCCCCCTTTTTTTTTTGTTTGTGTGTGTGTAGGATTCCATTTTCTGCATTTCAATCTGTGTAGGCTGTTCCAAATAATTTTGTAGGCTGTGAGCTGTAATGTCAGTAGGACAACAGACGGAAATATGTAAATGTGGAATAGATTTGTATGACAGGGTGGCTGGAGTCCGACTGGGTTAACGGTAGAAGTGTCTAGACAGATCTGGCCCTAGAAAGAAAGTACGCGACGTGTGTCCACCTCATGAAAACGAACTACTGAGTCACATAAGATTTCCGTTTTCACTCATGCCTAAGTTCTATCTCAACCCATGACGTCTATCACATTTACCTTATCATAGTCTCTTATGTTTGTCTTTATCATGGATCTTTCTAAAGCCACAATAATGTGGGTTTATCGTCAGATATTAATTTTCCACCCAGGGCTTTCTTCTGCTCCCCATTTCATTTCACCCAGCTGCATAAAATATGCGAAGATGGCCAGTCACTGGGATAATATGTGCTTCAGGCTTCAGGCTTTTGGTGCTTCGATGACATATTACCTATTTTGTTGTTGATTTATTTATTTTAGGGCATAGCCTGGTCATGTTATTATCACAGTTTGGGCCTCCTTGCACCTGATCCACATATAGTCCAAGGAATGAAGATTTTTCTAGTGTGCAATTGAAAAGCTCGCGAGAGAAAGAGCTGTAGATGTTTATCTTTTGGTTTGCACATTTTTTTGGAATAAATTTAATGTTCAACAGGCGGTAATACATGTATATATAGAATTATAATGCAAGAGAAAAGACTAGAATTAGTGTGTGTGAAAGAGAAAAGGGGGCGGGCATGTTGAGGAAAGGAACTGGTAACATACTGAACCATTTGTCTTAATAATACCACACAGTAATGACTGTTGAGAGTAATTTGTGATGGGTAGGACAATGGGATTTACTAGAGCCATTGATGTAATTGGCATTGATATATATAAATGTATATAAGAAATTGCTTACAATCATCACGTATCAGAGCTGCTGTGTTCTATTTTTATTATTTTTTAAATTATATTTCGATTTGACGATGGGTTCTAGTGCTGTGAGATAAAACGTCATGTCTCTCACAGGCAAAATTGTCGACAGTGAGAATAAGCAGGAAGGCTTTTACAATATATCGCTTTCTCTTTTGCATAAACATGGACTAGAACCCCTTTACCGTTTTGTTTCTTTGTATGTCTGTCTGTCGCTCGGTTGTGGTTGTGTGTCACTTGCACTTAATTTCAATGATCCTTGAAAATCGAGTGCATCGATCCCATCAGATATATTCTATACTGGAGTATATGAAACCTCCCCAACATTTATTGGCGTATTGTATATCCATGTACATGTATTAATATAATCCAGGATTGAGGCACCAAGAAAGAGTCACAAAACTGCCTGTTGATGATGCATTTAACATTGCTGGTGTTTCACGTGGACCTTTGTCAGTACTGTCCAGTGTGTTTGGCTGATATATCTTTTTATTTGGTGAATGTTGTGTTCATAAGCAGAGAAAGCCCACGTCTTTTGTTTTTCTTTATGTTTGTTTGTCAGTGCGTATAATAATATGTGGGGTTTGTTTTTTGTTTTGTTTAGTTTTTTGTTTTTCTTATTTTCTGTTTCTTTTGGGGATTGTTGACAAAGCAGTCAATGTAAACAAATATATAAAGAAAGAAAACAAACATAAATAAGTAAATATATAAATCAGTAAATAAATAAATAAACCGGAAGTATGGCAAATAAAAACATCATAAACTGTATTTATTTAAGCAAAAGCGTTTTGAATTGCATAACTGCTCTGAGGAATCATCATGCTTCACGTAGAAGATGGTAATTAATCATGACTGTTTGGAATTTGACAACAAGTACTTTCGGAAAGAAATGCGACTAATGAGATGGTCTTACTGTAGGACACAAGAGACGCTTTTGTTGTATTGGGTTTGTTTATTTGTTTGTTTGGGAGTACTGAAACGCAGTTGAGGTCCGTTCGATAGCTGTTCATTAATTAATATATAATACATATAAATATCATGTTTTGAGGTAAGAGGGAGAAAAGGAAAAACCCAGATCAGATAACGTCATGAAGAGCCAGCGCCACACACTGTTGAACAAACACAACTAGAAAAATATAATTTAAAAAAAAATAAAACAATATAGGCTAAGATTGTCAGTTTTTCTTCATTCATTTTTTGAAATTAAGGTAGAAACCATTTGTTGGCTGTGAAAATGTCCATAGCCTTTATGATGTTCATAGTCCTTATGTCTACTTTTGGTAATCTTATGATCGTGGTCTGTGTTTACATTAGATTATGATCATAGTCTGATTTTGCTTTGGGATTGGGTGTCAACAATGTGATGACGTATTGCGCCAACCCTGATAGTAGTGATAGTGACTCTTCCCATGCGTTATCTCCATTGCGCCCCCTCTCCCTTTTTGTTTCTGTGGAATCAGCAATATTCGTGACGGGGTCAGTAACACTTTTGATACAATCACCATAATCATAGTGTATATGCAAATGGAATTTAGTGTGGCAGGCATTTTAGCGAGTAGGCCTTACACGTTAAAAAAAAAAATAAATCAAAGGAGAATTCCTTGTCGGTTGTTAGTAGTGTATAGTTGACGTTCGTAATAGAAGTACTGATGTGCTCAAAACATTGCTGTTTGAATAATGGTATATACAGTATTTGCTAAACGCAGGTAAACGAACATTTTGTGTGTTTGTAAAGGGGAGGAAAGAGTTGGCTATAGGTCGTCCCTACTCTTCATGGTATCCACCCACTTGTGAGCTGATGAAATGCATTGAATAGAATAACATAATCAATATTATAACTGTCAGTACCAATACATGTTCTTCATTACGGCCTCTTGGTGGAGTTGTCTAGCATTAACAAACATGTTTTACAAAGCCAGAAATGAAATGAAGCGTTGTATTTTACTAGCGCTATACATGTGATTTAAAGAGAACAGTTGAAACACAATGGTGTTATAAGACCCATCGAAGATAATAAATAAAACCCTGTGTAGGTGTTGTATTATTATGCGCTGTCAGTGAGCCTTATAGTATTATGTGAGTGTTTTGCATGCCGATGTGGGGGAAAAAAACAAAGGGCCATGGCTTTATAGGCATAAATGTTAGCAATGAGGGACGGACAGTCAGATCAAAAGGGACACCAGGATGCTAGCTAGAAAAGTACACAGATGATATCGATCCACGCTTATAGGTGGTGGGAACTGATCATGTAAACGAAATGCTCATTCAGTTCTGTCTATGGTTGATTACAAAAACATCAGTCTCTGGGTAGCCTAATATTGCGCCTAGTGAAGTACCCGGTGTAAATTGGGTAGAGGATGGAAAGGCGAAAGGAATATATTATATAGGAGTGAGCAGGGGGAAAAATCGTGGCTTTTTGGCTTTGAATTCCACTTTCGACATAAAAACGCAAAGCAGTTTTACATCTATGACGGCGATTTTCGTCAAACCTAAATAAGTGGTTGATATGGAAAACTGATCAATACCATAATTGAAAAAGGCTTGCAGACCATCAGTAATCTGACTTCATCTTGGTAGCCAACTGCTCTCCAGTATAATCTTTGATAGTGTTATTACTATCACCCAATCAATGATAGATCGCCATTTTGAATGATTTTGATTGCGCGCAGATATTAATAAAATATTCTAATTTGAATATCATACTCCGGTTATCCTGTGCAGTTCCAGACTGAGAATCAATACTGGTGCATATGAATGTCACTGGCAAAATATTTACCGGCATTCCATGTCCAGTTTCGTGCAGTAAGTGTATTTATGAGAAACCGGGACTCTTCAACTGCACATCTCTGAATCCTGGCCGTTTTGAGCAGCGTTCGTGGATGTAAACGCTCTTAGGCAGTGCTTGAAAAACACTCTCCCGAGTCAGATTCAGGTCGCTCTGTGCCATGTCCACCTTGATTGTCTCTATTTTTAAACTCTAAAATCGTAAAACGTTGGGTAACGCTTGTGGGCGGATGGCAGGGGTGGGGTTGGGGGGGGGGGTGAGTGGGTGGGAGAAGCGGGCTTGGTTGTGTCCAGACTGGATTTAAATCGTCAACATAGACCTGCGTCAGGATATTTTACTTATACTAACATCTGTCAAATGTTTTTAGATTTAGGTGTTTTCTTCCAGTAGAATAGTCAGTGCAGAAGTGTAGACGCGTGAAGTGAAGTGAGTGAAAAGTGTGGATGTGTGTACAGTAATAGTGGATAGTTCTGTACATAGATGTAGATTACTAACTATTCCGACTGTCATGTGTGTACATGAATGTACTGTATTCAGTTCACCAGCACAGCACTTTGTCTGCAAGGTGGCTTGCCAGCATTATGATTTAAGGACATACGAAACCACCAAGCTTCGAGTTAATTTCAGGCGGCCTTTGTATTATTTTTGCCAGAAGATTCTTTCGTTGAAAGTTTCTCTCTCTCTCTCTCACTCTTTGTAATGCCTGAAGATGGGCCAAAAGTCACTGAAAACGGAAAAATGCCCAGTTTATCATTTTCAGTCACAGGTTGTTTCACTTTTTTTTTTTGTTCCCCCCTTTTTTTTTCAGTTTTAATCTTCACTTTCACGTACAATTGTTTATTTTGTTCACTGTCCCCCTGTGCTCACTGTGAACCACCTATTCTGCTGAATGTTTGTCTGTGGTTCCTTAAGTTTTGTGTCCATACAGGTCCCTCCCCAGCCCAGTGCATCGTCTCGTGGTGGCCCCATGTGGAGCAGTGGTAGATGCACGCCCAGCTTTGCTGCTCAACCTATTCATCACCATCATCCCTCTCACCCCTTCTCCCCTTCCTCCATTGATTGGTAACATCTATATTGTACGTGTTATACCCTTGGCTCCAGTTTTAAATGATTTGAAATATATGTTATATTGATATATATATATCATCATATATGTTTGTATGCAATAAACATCTGTTACTAACTAATTTGGCATCTCATGTTAGAAAACAGGGGTTACCCATCCTTCAGCTATCGAAGAGAAGAATATAAATCTTCTGTTTAACCGTAACGAGCCTTTTTTTATCCTTACGTTGTCATCTTAAGTTTCTATTAAGTTCTACCATACCAGGTTTTGCCATCCTCACACGAGCAAGCATATTATTATGCCATGCTCAGGCCGATCTCTCTTTTCAAACAAGTTCAATCATCCGATAGTGTTTGTGTTGACAAAGTTTCTGTCTGTGCAGCCACTGAGCGAACGCTTGCACGCACGCCTGTTCAAAGATTTTACTCAGCTCACGATAGAACATGAAGTCATTTTGGGCTAGTCCGCCCGTCTGGAAATGGCCCAGAATCGGATGAAAAAAAAAAGGATCCATCCACCATTTTAAGAAATGGTCGTGAAAGTGGTTGTGAAGAAAAGGCGTTCAAATTTTCACTTTCAGCTCATTCACATATGACGAAACGTTTTGTTACACAGCGGAAAGAACATGCCAAAACAGCCGCAGAAGAATCCTGGACCAACTTTGGCGACATTGTCCACAGCATTGCGGCCTCTACATGACTGTCAAGTGAAAGTGGATTACTGCTTTGTTGTCATTATTTTATTCGGTGTTTTACATACGGTGTTTTACACCACCTGTCCACCGTCTTTTCTGCCATTAGAAAGCCCCCATAGCATTTTATATTCTGAATTATAAAAATGAGCCTGCCCGCTCGTCTCTTCTTCTTCTCGTCCTTGTTCAATCGCGCATCAGATTCGAGGCCATAGGAGTGCTCAGTTAGACCCGTTGGGACTCGAGGAAGCTGTGGAAGAAAAGGAACTGCAAGTTCATTACTACAATTTGGGTAAGTTTCCGAGCAGTCCAGCGAGGGTTTATCATCTGCACCAGGTTTCGGAGAGTTATTATTATTATTATTTTTTTTTTATCCCTTTATTTTCATAAGGAGAATTTCGATTATTGTACTTGCTGTAACACTACCGGACATTTCTCCTGCTCCCTCTTGCATTGTCAATCTTGAGTGATTATTCAATTACTTACAATTGTATGGTTGCTTCATATTTGGTTATTCACTAGTTTGTTCACTTTTTAAGAGCCAAGGACAGCACGCACACGATTCGGTTCTGAAGGAGAACACACGTTTGTCTTGCCCCCTTAACATTTCTTCAAATATTCCGTTACAATATTCATGTGGAGGGCACTTTTTAAAAAAAAAATGTTTTTAAAACATTTATTTTGTTTATAACATGTAGCCTATTGTTTTAGCTTTAAGAATGTCATGCCAATTTTGGCAATTTTTTGTTTCATGATAAATGTGAACTCTGATAACTAAAGTTCATGTCTTAGAATTTTGCATACATTTCATTTTCTTTTCCTTTTCTTGATTCCCCCGTCATACATCATTCCTTAGATTTTAGAACTCCCCGGCCCCACCCTCACAACCATCCCCCACCCATAGTGTAGTTTACTTTCTCAATCCCTCCTCGTAGAACTGTATTTCAATAGATAGATGTTTCAGTGCAGTCGCATTCTGATACCTACATGTAACGTGTATCCCAATTTTTAAACAAATAATATCACTGCACGGTAGTTTTCATACTCAGGCAAGTAATATACAAACGCTTCTTTTACTTAACTACACAATTAAGTACTATTTT